>JADDOH010011548.1:0-60967 GCA_016648135.1 Agrypnia vestita | reverse complement strand
TAAAGATACCTATTTTATGCTAAACACGCGGGAAATTGTTAATAAATCTTGTAAAAATACCTATCTTATGCTAAATACGCGAGGTCCTGTTAAAAGGGTTTTAACTCAAAGTACGGGTTTGATTTTATTTTATAAAGGTAATTAATCTGGCATATCGGAACTTCGGAAATCACTATGTTCTATAAAGTTAATTATTTTTGTCGTCTTACTAGGTTCACAGAATAATATTCGCAGAATTTCAGGAAACGGTAGAGTTCAAATTTAGTTAAATTTTCGTTTTACTAAGTATAGTATTGGCGGATCTCTGGAAACTAGCTGTGCGTTATAAAGATACCTATTTTATGCTAAACACGCGGGAAGTTGTTAAAAGATAAAGGAGTTGTTACTAACAGATTCGATTTTAAATAAGTCTTATAAAAATACCTATCTTTTGCTAAATACGCGAGGTCTCATTTTAATTTTTACATTTGTAAGGCATATAATATTTCGTTATATGAAATGTTTCGATTAGACCGGGTTTATTTTAGTTATTGAAAGAATATTTAGTTTATTTTAATAATTTTTTGTTTATGTTTAATAGTAAGAGTCCGCTAAAATTATAGCGAATAAATTCTGGGATTAAAAATACGTCTAGTGAAAAATATATAGCTGATCTCGCGGGGTATCAGGTTCAGCCCATAATAATCTAGATTTTCATTTCGTTTAAAATTATATAAAATAATCTCGTGAGAATCGGGGTTTATTTACAATTTCACAGATGTATAAATTCCATTATTCTAGAAAATTATATAAAATAATCTCGTGAGAATCGGGGTTTATTTACAATTTCACAGATGTATAAATTCCATTATTCTAGAAAATTATATAAAATAATCTCGTGAGAATCGGGGCTTATTTACAATTTTACAGATGTATAAGATTTCATTATTCTAAAAAAATTATATAAAATAATCTCGTGAGGGTCGGGGTTTATTTACGGTTTTACAGATGTACAAGTTTCACTATTTTATAAAGTATATAAAATTGCTTTCGTTCGGCCCGGGTTATCTTATATTATATAGAAAAACATAGATCTCTCGCTATCAAAACATATAAAAACGTTTCGGCCGGGATTATTTTGCGCGTTGGGGAAAGTATATAAGATAAAAATAAGTTAATTTGGTTCGGGTTATTTTATATTTTATGAAAGATATTTGCCTCGCGGACTTATTCTATAAAAAAAAATGTTTCTGGTTATCTTTAGGAGTGATGTAAACTTCGCGGTTGTGAACCTAAATAAAATTGCGTCCGTATACTTCGGGTTACTTGTATTGTACGAAAACGTAAATCTCGCGTATAACACGCGTCTAAAAGAAACGTTTATCATGTATTCAAACATATAAAAACTCCTAGTACATTGTTTCGGTAGACCGGGATTGTATTATACTTATAAAGATGTAGGGCCTCGTTATATTGAAAATATATAAAAACCGCCTGGGGCCGGGTCTTCTTATTTATAAACTATATAAGATTTCGTTACATTTAGTTATATAAAATGCTTTCGTTCGAGAATTCGCGTTTCATTTTAAGCATATATAAATATAGGGTCCCGTTTTTAAACAATGTTAGTGTTTCGTTTAGAATTCGCGCCTTCATTTAATAAATATGAAACATGTAGATTTCAATTAGAACTATTTTAAAATGTTTCGTTTAGAAATTCGCGTCTTGTATTATAAATGTGAAAATTATAGTATTCGTTTTGAGCTAAAACGTGTGAACATAGAAACACTACAGTTTTGACCGCTATTTTGTTTACTATGCCTAGGACATTCTTGCGGTGTATTAGACTTGATGGTAAAATTTAAACTCTTACTCTGTTTAAAATATACGTAGTGTCTCCGCCTAGATTGGCTTCACGATATACTTTATGAAATTTGTAAGTTCCGCTGTCCTAAAATTATATAAAATTACCTTCGTTTAGATCGGGTTATATCATATTCCTCGTGGAACGCGTAAACCTCGTTGTCCTGAAACTAAATAAGGATGTTTCATCTAGACCGGGTTCATTTTACATTTTAGGAAGAATATAAATCCCGCGTCTTTCACTACATAAAATGGTTTCGGTAAGATTGGGGTTGTTTATACTTGTAAAAATTACAGAATCCCGTTATTGTTAAAACTATTTTAAAATGATTTAAACTATATTAAAATTTGCCGGAGAGTAGATATCAAATATTCGAGATGATAATAAAATATTAAGAATAATATTAAGAATAAAACTAAATCGGCGGACCCTAAAAGTAATATGTATTGACCTTATCAAGATGTAGACTAGTGGGGTTTTATTATAGAAACAATTGACTGTTCTGTGGCGCCTACTTGTCCGCGGCATCCTCGATAAATGATAAAAACAAGTGGACAAGTGGTCGCTTCGCGGGTTTGTTAAAACTTATAAATGCATGGAATCCTAGATTCAAAGCTTAATCCCGGTATTTCGGATAAATATAAGAATATGTAACATCGGAAAATAACGGGTAACGGTTTTATGGAAAATATCGGTGCTTATGATCATTAGAGTATGATCATTAGGATTAGAGTTTAGCTTCGGTGACCCGGGAAGTACGGATGCGTAAGACGGAAATAAGGACTATGTTGCAGTATTATTAAGATATATAAATACTTACAATTGTCGAGCTAGAGTCTAATTCCGGTATCTCGAGGAATATAAATTTAAAGAAAAGAAAAAATGTCTAGTTTCGGTTTGATTAAAGTATATACACCGTATAGTTGTAGAGGCTGGATACTAAGCCCCAGCTACGGAAACTTATAAACGCGTAATGGCAGGATCAAAGGTTAGGTCGCGATCTATAGTTAATTAGGGGCCTGTGAATCGTACGCGCGTGCAAGGCAAGTGTCCGCAATCCTTAGGTATAAAGTGAGGTACATAAAGTGAAACTATGATGCACTGGACTGGATATAATCGGCGGCAGATGGGTAAGTCTTGTCATCCTCTTTCCGTTTTGAGATTATAACGATATATAAAGGTGGCGCACGATTAAGAAGAATGGTCTCGGGTTCGACACCCCAGACAGAGACAGAAGAAGCGCCGACAGTGAAAGCTAACCCCTGTACCGTAAACTTTAAATATATTTCTATCCACAGGTGTTTGCATATTGAATCCGTACTGACCATAATAGGGGCGAATTAATTTGCCAAATTAACCCTTCTCTGCATGTGTGTGAACTTCCAGGGATCGGGCGGCTCGTGTGCTCGACGCCGAACTTATTTACTTACTTCTATTTTTTTATTTAATTGATTGAGTGATTGAATAATTAATTAATTAATTAGGTATTTATTTGTCTATTCATATATATATATATTTTGTGGTGTATGAGGAGTGCGTAGTGATAGTGTGAAAGAGATGAATGCATGCGGTAGGAAGCGGGGGAAACGGGCGACGCCATTCGGGCACTGACGGTCGCACGCAGAGGATTGTTTATAAATAAAGTGATAATTACTGAACAAGATCGGGTATTCAATTTCTTCCTTATTTCAAAGAAGACTTATCATACTCAGGAAGTGATTATACCACAGTGTGGTGTATGAGGAGTGCGTAGTGATAGTGTGAAAGAGATGAATGCATGCGGTAGGAAGCGGGGGAAACGGGCGACGCCATTCGGTCGCACGCAGAGGATTGTTTATAAATAAAGTGATAATTACTGAACAAGATCGGGTATTCAATTTCTTCCTTGTATGAATGACGAACCGTTATTCACGATAATGAAATCTTGTTCAGCGATAATATTGTTGTACTCAACTGAAAACCTATAGACACCTATTACTTCGAGTGATGTACTATCATAACCGGATAACTTTATTTCACACTTATTTAACTTAATCTCCTTAAAATATCTTTTGTATAAATGAAAGGGCATTACATTAACTCCCGATCCGGTGTCTAAAATCATCTGTAATACAATTCCATTCACTTTAACCTGTAGATAAATAGGATCGCAATCTTTATAACTAATGTTCATGATTGTATTAATCACTTCACACTTATTAGCATAATGAAAACGCCCTCCACACTTTAAACATACTATATTTTTTAAAAAACAATCTTTCTTTTTATGTCCCTGTTTGTGGCAAATGAAACATTTCAACAAAATTTTACTGTCAGGTGTTTTGAACCCTGTACTACGCAAGCGCGTCATTCGATCCAAATTGTCTGTGATTGGTCGAGAGTTTGAAATGGGCCTCGATCTCTGATTGGGCCGTTCTATACTACACAAAATATTATCGTTACTATGCAAATCAATATTGTTACAACTCTCATTTTTTCTCTCAATAATATGTTCATATGTATACGCCAACTCCACACACTCATTCAAATTATTTCCCGCGGCACTCAAAAATAATTTATTTTTAATTTCCGCGTTAAATATTCCTATAATAAATATATCTTTCAAAATTTCATCTAATCTATTGTTGAATGAACATTTAATAGCCAAACTTTTTAATCTTGCCATAAAATCTCTAATTGATTCATCATTTGCCTGTTTACAATTAAAAAAAAATTCTCTGTGTTCGTATATATTATCACAACCCTTGCAACTTTTTTCTATAATTGTACATATTCCTCGAATTTTAAAACTGACAATTTTCTTGAAAAACATAGTTCACTCAGAAAGACAAAGGTATCTTCCGTAAGACTACTTAAGAGAAATGCTCTCTTCTTGTCTTCTGACAATTTCTCATCACCGAGTATGAGAATCTGATCCAATCTTTCCTTGAAGATGGGCCAATTCCCAGACTTGTGGCAGAAAGGACTCAACCCTCTCCAAAACCCCTCCATTTTGAGCACTAGCTAAGTATTTTATTACAGGTAACAATTACTTAACTTAAGGTCCCGACCACGAAGATAGCTCGACTCCGAAGATCGTAGATGACCCTCAATAGACCCTCGTCCTTTGCCTCTATGTTTCCTGGTTGATTCTGCACTGCGCGGCTCCTTTTCCGACGTCCTTGTTCCCTTCTTTTCCTCCGTCTTGTCGTCTTCTCCCTGACGATCCTCCCTCCTGGATTGCCGATGACCTTGCCCGGTCTCGCACCCTGACGATTCTGCTGAATTGTCGATGACTCACTCTGCCGAAGACTTCCGAATATCCTTGTTATTCTTCTTTCTTCTTCTTCTCCTTCCCAGCAGTCCCATCCAATCCAGTTACATGTAAAAAAAAACCAATCCAAGAAGTAGGTAGATTATTTTTTTCTTGCTGAGTTTTAATACACGTAAATTCCAAATTCCTTTTATTCTTTCTCTGAGTGTAGATCTCTTTTTATCGGCTGCGCCACTGTGGTATAATCACTTCCTGAGTATGATAAGTCTTCTTTGAAATAAGGAAGAAATTGAATACCCGATCTTGTTCAGTAATTATCACTTTATTTATAAACAATCCTCTGCGTGCGACCGTCAGTGCCCGAATGGCGTCGCCCGTTTCCCCCGCTTCCTACCGCATGCATTCATCTCTTTCACACTATCACTACGCACTCCTCATACACCACATATTTATTTATTTGTTTATTTATTTATTTTTCATTCAGTCATTCATTCATTCATTTATTCATCTATTTATAAATTATTTATTTATCTATTTATTTATTTAATTGATTGATTGATTGATTAGTTAATTAATTATATATTTATTTATTCATTTATTTGTTTGATTGACTGATTTATTAATTAATTAATAATATATTTATTTATTTATTCATTTGTTTAATTACTTATTAATTTATTAATTGATTAATTTTATTAATTAATTAATTTATTTATTTATCAACTTATTTATTTATATATTTATTTATTTACGTGCTCATACGTCTGTGCATCGTCGGGGGGGGGGGGGTAGTCAGATCAGAATCATCATCATCATCATCATCATTAGCAGTGTCCCAGTTATATATAGTCAGGAGGCGTTTCGATAGCATCATCAACATCATCATCATTAGCAGTTGTATATCCCATATCCCAGTTGTATATCGTCAGGAGACGTTTCAATAGTATCATCATCATCATCTTCATTAGCGGTGTCCCAGTCATATATAGTCAGGAGGCGTTCCGATAGTATCATCATCATCATTAGCGGTGTTTCAGATATATATCGTCGGGAGACGTTGCGATAGTATCATCATCATCATCATCATCACTAGCGGTGGTTCAGCTTTATATCGTCAGGAGGCGTTTCGATAGTATCATCAACATCATCATCATTAGCAGTGTCCCAGTTATATATTGTCAGGAGACGTTTCAATAGCATCATCATCATCACCATCATTAGCAGTGTCCCAGTTGTATATAGTCAGGAGGCGTTTCGATAGTATCATCATCATCATCATCATCATTAGCGGTGTCCCAGTTATATATCGTTAGGAGACGTTTCGATAGTATCATCAACATCATCATCATAGCAGTGTCCCAGTTATATATTGTCAGGAGACGTTTCAATAGCATCATCATCATCACCATCATTAGCAGTGTCCCAGTTGTATATAGTCAGGAGGCGTTTCGATAGTATCATCATCATCATCATCATTAGCGGTGTCCCAGTATATATCGTCAGGAGACGTTTCGATAGTATCATCAACATCATCATCATAGCATTGTCCCAGTTATATATCGTCAGGAGGTGTTTCAATAGTATCATCATCATCATCATCATTAGCAGTGTCCCAGTTATATATAGTCAGGAGGCGTTTCGATAGTATCATCATCATCATCATTAGCGGTGGTTCAGCTATATATCGTCAGGAGACGTTTCGATAGTGACAACATCATCTCCATCAGCGATGGCAGGGCTCCAGTTACACATCAGTCGGAGAAAATTAGACAGATCCCATCATCACCGATGGCAGGATTCTAGCTGTACACCATTTGGAGAAAGTACACCGACATCCCTGGCCAGGGGCTAGGCATATCCCTACCGTCCAGATCCACCTTTCCATCTACTAATACGAGGGGTCATGGCCTCGTGAAACCACATGGCAACCAACCATTACAAGTATTTATTTATGTATTGTATATGTATGTATATGTATGTATATTATATTTTATTAGTATGTATCTATTCGTACGTAGTGTATGAGGGGGCTCTTCACGGGTGGCACAACACCCGTGCGGATGTCTTCCCTCGTCTGGAATGGATTGAACGTATTGATGCATACCAGATTATAATAAGTACTACCTGGGAGGGTGGTTGCAGTCACTGTAGTGTCGCGAATGGCCAATGGGCTGCAGTTGCTCACAGGCGAGGGTTGGGGAGCCTAGGAAACTCCCCTCCCCACTCGCATATTTTTGACTTGACAGGTGGCCCGGGACCATCTTTACAGTAGCTTCAGTATATATACCGTAGTTTAACTTAGTTTAACCTGGAGGAGTTGGAATTCGGGGGGCAAACTGGCTCTGAGCCCGGACGCCAGACACTGACGCGAGGGATGGTGCGGTACTTTGCACAGAAGAGGCCCAACATGAAAAGGCGCATCCAGGCTCAGGTCAACGTATCCGGAACTCGTGTCGGGAGAAGGAAGATGGGATCAGTCACCGATGAGCCTTTGGGTATGGAGGGGCCGAATTTAAAGCAAACACATTTTTCGCGTACACATACATTTATACATACCTCCCACACCCCCTTTATCCATTAGAACCCACCGTACCACTAGAATGAGACATAGGGCCAGATACAGGTGACGGAACTTAGGCCGGCTAGTAAATAAACGTAACAATGTAATTGATGTAAAGATAATGCAGAGTAAATATAAAAGATCGTAAGGAATAAGCACAGCGAGATAACGGCGGAAGATAAAATTATTAATCAGCGAGGGCGTCGAAGACGGAATCATCCATAGGAGCGGCTACGAAGGACTCGAGGGCTTTCAGGGGATCTATGTACTCTATATGTGCATGCGCATGTGATAACGGCACGTTACTAACCTTTCCAGTGGATGGCGGTCGATCCCATACAGGTAGGACAATGGGGGATCGAGCGGAGAGGGCGTGGGAGCAGAGGATCGCGCACTCTGGAAGCGCAGCTACACCAGATGCAGTGGTTTCAGTCCGTAGGAATGATAGGTAAATAATATAGGGCCACGGAACATAGTATGTTTAGCAATTGCACCGTAGGGCTTAATTGACGTGCTAGGTAGTTTTGTTTGCGTTTTTCATGAACATTCACGAACTTCATACCCCAGTATTTAATTTTAGTAAGGCTTGCGTTAGGGTTACCACTAAACCAATTCATCCCCTATAGTTCGAAACAAAAAATTACACAACGTGAACTGGGGAGGTCTTGAATAAAGCGAGGGTGTTTGGAAATACTACGTTAAAAACCGTAGAGCCTTCACCCGACGTAGATAGATAGCTTGTTTGCCTCTAACAAGGCGTAAACTCAGTTAGGAGTAGGATCGAGCTGAAAGGCGAAGAAGAGGAGCCATCACACAGTTAGGTACCTACATAGAGGTCGGGGTTTTAAGCGTCATTACAGATTACGAAACAATAGTCCTACTCTCAAAGCACAAAAGCATTCATATTTTCAAATCCACAAACAAAAAGTCGCACAGCAAATAAAACATATGGACCATAGACGTACTATAAATACAGACTAGTTACAAACCAAAATATCTGCTACACAGCCGTCACACGAATTACTGTGAACATAGACGCACATTGCGGGAGTTGGTCTAGGGGTGTTCAAAATGTATAAAATGTCCGCGCGATATACATATATATATATATGTATATCGCGCGGACATTTATATATATAAAATATTAATACAATACACAACCCTGCTTATATTTGTATCTCTTTTACACGTATGCTGCGCTGTAAGAAAGAAAGAGAAAAGACCATAGAATAAATATCGCAATTCGCTAGTAACTTCACATGCATTCATTGTTAAAAATTATGTTTTATTGTCCTTTCTTATAAGTGTTTATGAAAATAATTTCTATCTCTTTCTGTCACACGAAATAAATTATTTAGCTATTGTATTTAAATTGATTTTTAAATAAATTAAAATTGTAAAAAATATTAACAATCATTATTTCTAGTTTTTATTTCAAATATATTTTTTATCAATTTCATTCTTCTTGTGATGTAAGTTAGTCAGTTATTAAAAACAATAAGTTGTTGTAAGATAGTGGTGAGACTGAATTTTTCACATTTACATGTGGTATTTTTGTTATATGTGTGTTAGATGTATTCTATCAAGTATGAATGGCATTATTAAATGCCAGGTTTTTTATCTATGTGGCTTGGATTTATTGTTTGTTCAAAGATTTTACATTAGTTTGCTAATAATTATTTCCGCGTTATAAGCAAATCACAAATAAAGACCAAGTGATTTTGTATGAATTTGAAAAAGCATGAAATAATCGGTATTTTCTGAAGCGTAGAAAACGTTCAACCCTCTTGGACATTTTCTACATCTAGATAAAATTAGGCATAACCTGGCGCATTGTCCGCTGTTTTATAAGACAAACCAGAACCAATAAAGTGTCGAAAGAAGAATAATCGCTATTACGTTTATCATTCAATTAACCTTCGGGTATCGAAAGGTAGAAAATAGAATCGGGGGTACAAACGGGACCCCAGGCAAATTTATTAGTTACATTTCTTACACAATGCGAAAAAGGTTCTAGTAAATTTGTCGTCATTTTATAAGAAACCCAAGTATTTTGACGTCTCATGCTCAAACGTCCGATTGACAGAAGCCGTGCAAGCAGAATCAAGCAAGCGTAGCGTATGCAATATTGACGAATATATCCAGGTAAGGGATTAAACAACTCGAGCATTATTATTAATATTTAAAGCATTAACTTTGTAGTCAGGAATTTTAACAAAAAGTTAGTTATGTTAGTGTATAACCACTTACTGGGATTTTTAGTCTATCAGTTTCGAGACCGCTCGTGCATGTCAGCCTTGGGTTAGATTAACACGCATGTGAGGAATATTTCGGGAAGGTGTTAATGTGTGAATAATACTATGGTTGTGGTGTGTAGTGGCATTTACAAGCTAGCGTAGTGGTTGTCCTGACGAAGAGAAGGTACGTCTCGAAACCAGTAGACTAAAAATTTCATTAAGTGATTATACAGGGTTATTTATAAAACATTAATAATCTCGCAGGACTATATTCCTGCCTTGATTATGAGTCGAAAATGTTCAAGCTATTGTGACCTAATAATATCAATAGTTAAGGAGATATGCGACATCAAAGTTTGCATTTTTTCTTCAATATTCCTGACTTATTTTTTTGTAAAACGTTGGACTATCATTACAGTAACTTATATCGAATACGAAAAATTAATTCTCTTTAATACAAATCAAATAAAAACCTTTGAATTCCAATTGGAAAACATTCCAATTGGAATTTTTTCAGGTTTTTTATCATTTTATTTAACTTGTATTGAAACCAATGAATTTTTCGTAATCGATATGAGATACTGTAATGATATTTCAACGTTTTACAAAAAATAAGTCAGAAATATTGAAAAAAAAAAATGCAAACTTTGAAGTCGAATATCTCCTTAACTATTGACATTACGTCATAATAGCTTGAACATTTTCGACACAATCAAGGCAGGAATATAGTCCTGCGAGGTTATTAATGTTTTACAAATAACCCTGTATATCAACATACCTAACATTTTGTTAACTAAAACATTTTTACAAAGAAAGAAAAAAATTATAAAAGCCTCGACGTATTCCAAGTGCCACCCTGCATAGTAAACAACCAGCGCTGTAGTGTCCTAGGCAGGTGTTGCCAAGGAAACGTGTCACTCGGCGAACCCTCGCAATATTGTTTACATGCAGTCAGTAGTGAAGTAGACTGGACAGATGCGGGCGCGTGTAGTTAGTATTCTAGTAAACTGTAGTTTGTACATTAAAAAGTTTCCTTGACACTTTTCATTTAAAAAAATAAAAATACTGAAAAAAATAACGGTTTTCAACAAATTAAAAAATATGTTATTTGTAGGAGCATTTAAAAATATATACAGATTTATAAAGCTCGAATTTCGACTGAGCATTTTCTATGTTTGTGATTAGTATTTTATGATTGAAAATAAAACAATGGGCCAATGTTTATGTGCTAACAGTGTCGAACCAAAGACTGAAAATGGAAAGCAGATGGTAACCTCTTATATTTTATTTTTTCCGAAAATATTACCTACTACCCATATTTACGTACGGAATGCAAATATTTTTATGTTTTATAAAAAAATCGTACGAAGAGGAAATTAGTTTATCCTAACGGTATCGGATGGGTAAGGTTATCAATCGACTAATCAGAGATTTTGAAAGTCTATTTTGCGTTAGAAATTTTTTTCGCTCTTATTATTTTTCGATTACGAAAATAGGAGGAATACTAAAAAAATATTATAACATTATTTTTGTATATTTTACTTTCAAAGCATACAATATTCTAAATGATTATGCAATATTTGAATATTTAAAAAATATGTACATATAGATGCGTACATAGAATACGTGTCACATCAAAAGACTTACTATTTATTTAAGGGGGGGGGTAAGATTAATTCGTACAAAAAAAGGCATGTTTTGGTGAATTTTTTGTGATGACACAGTTGAAATTTCTTTATTAAAACTAATAGTTCATTAAAGTATGGTATTCGAAGAATATTGTGTAAAATTTTCACGAAGAAATATTAAAAAATACGGCAATGGCAGCAATTATTCGGACGTGTCTCAGAAAAAAGTATAATTGCGGTGCCCCTCATAATTTGGTGCTGGATCATCTGAAATCAAAAAATCAAAGTTCATTCGTTAGATAGTTTTCTCCAGGTAACGCTGGGAGGGTTTTTCGAAATTTCAATTTTTCAATTTTTTGGAACACTTTGAAAGAAAAAACGCGATTTTTTGCGAAAAAAATCGTCTAATTTGTTATTAAAAAAAAATTATCAACAAATTTGAAAAAAGCGTTACCGTGTAAATTATGTACAGCAATAATGTTCAAAATTTCAAAAGGATCGGTGCAGTAGTTTTGAAGTTATGAGGGGCACCGACTTTGAAAACGTGAGTTGTGGGGAAAATCGCTTTAAAGTTTTAAACACTAAAAAATCTGGTATAAAACGTTCATAAGCGAATTTTATCGGCTTACCTCACACTGAATCATCAATACCAGGTCCATAAAGGATAGGCTTGATGATGGCATCCAAAACATCCTCGGGAAGAGCACTGTACGTGTGTTTGAACGAATCCAATGCATTAGGGTCGGGTAGGTATAAAAATTCGACAGGTATAAAAATACTCATAACTTCGTCAATTTTGTTTCGATTGACTTGAAATTTTGGCAAAATATTCTTGAGATATTACGCATTCAGCTAAAAAATAAAAATAAATGCAAAAAAAAATACCTTACCCCCCCCCCCCCTTAACGAAGTATAATATAATAGAAATAACTTGTGGTCTCTTGGATTGAAGCTCGAACTCCCGACTTCTGCATTACCAGGCTAATGTCTCAACCACTAGACCAACAAGCACGTTGTTATTTTTTGCGTGCTTATTAATTTGTTTTAAAATGATTAATCTATGATTTATTTAAAACTGCTGTGCCCTTTCAACTTATATCAAACTATCCTCCGCTGCTATAACACGGCGGAACAGAACACGACAAACAAGTCAACGTCAAGGTTGAGTGCGGGACCACTCGGATTAATTGTTTCCTCATATCTCCTTCTTATCCTCCCAATATCTCCTTCTTATCCTGCCAATATCTCCTTCTTATCCTCCCATAACTCATCCGATCCTTTCGGGGTATGGACCCATTCTGACGGCCCATGTCCACGGACGGAATTTCTCTCGGAGATTCATCTCGAAAGTACGTTAAGGATAGTGCAGAATGAATGTGAACATTATTTATTTATTACATGATTCATTACATTACATTACGTGAACTATGAGCAAGTGAATTGAGTATACCTAAGTTTGAGTTGTAATTTAAATACCATTCAGAATGCTAGACATTTTTTATTATCATTGTTATAAGAATTATTAATTGCTATAATAAGAATAACAAGAATATTTTGTGTTAAATATTCAGTGATTATAATAATTCACTTCCAGAGCATAGTATTAACATTTTAAAAGAAGAAAATCTACGGTTTTTAGATATTATATTAGTATTTATAATAGTACAAAGTGTTATTACTTCGGATTCAACAATAGCTTAATATTATTAAATAGTATAATAATAAATGGTAATTGATTAATTAAAAATTGCTTTCTACGTAAAATTTGTAATTTGACAAATTTGTGATAATTATTTACTGAGACTAAACAACATTTAGTTAAATGAATTGATCTATCAAAAAAATTGTTCATTCTTTAATTGTGAATGTGCACAGTTTTGAGAGCTGTCATCGTTTGCTTTTTAATTTTGTACGTAGAAATGAATGACAACCAATATACTCGTATACCAATATCCGACCATAAACAAAAATATAATATATGTTACACACAACACAAGAGAGAACATAAAATCCGCTCTATGAACCGTTTTCTTTTAATTTGAATTTTTTCTAGTACAATGCGAATGGAGCTGAAAGTAACGAGGTCCTGGAAGCAAAGGACCGATCTTGTACAGACATTCTGTCCTTCATTATCTTCGTTGTATTCATTATCGGATTGGTGAGTACTCAAATATTTATAAAATGTAATCAGTATGCTAATTATAATTTCAAATATACAGAATGTCTCGTTGCTATTAGCGAAAACTTCGGTTTATTTCGGAGTTTTCTTCATTGTATTCGAATTGTTGAAATGTCGACAGTTAGGTACAGAGATAAACGAGATTTTTTTCAATATTCTGACATGTTTTCTACAAAACATTGGACTATATTATGTATATATATGTATTCAAAATGCATTCGCTTTCATTTAATTTAAGTAACAAAAACTTAACTTTTTTTTTAATTTTCGCAAGATTTTAATCATTTTATTGGACTTGTATCAAAGCGAACGAATTTTTCATATTTCTTTTATAGTCTTTTAGAAAAGATGAGTCAGAAATAGCGAAAATAAAATACAAGACTTTTATGTCGCTTATCTCCGTAACTGTCAACATTTGACCCAAACTGTAAATTTTTTTTTTTCAAAATTTAATGAAGAAAACTCCCCGAAGTTTTTGCTACTAACTACGAGATACCCTGTATAGAAATATTTTACTTTAAATCGAATAAAATATTTTACTAGCAATTTTTAAAAATATTGAATAGATATTCCAACCAAGCTTCGTCTTCTCGACTATGACGTCAAAATAGGTTGATAAGTACATTTCTTTGCAGAGTATTTTTTCAGTGTTCACCTATGTAATAAATAATTAATTATTTACACTATATGTACAAAAATTTATATTTCAGGCATACCATTAGTTAATTTAAAAGTTATTGACTTAATAAAAGTATTTATTGATCCGTTAATGTGATCATAATTAAAACTATATATTCTCTATAATAATATTTCCAATTTCCAATTTCAAATGTATTACAATCACTTTTAATTAAAAAATATAATCTTTATTCTTACTCTGATTGCTTTATTAGTATTTGACCGCAGTGATAATTAGTAAATGAAATAGAATTGTTGGGGATTTAGAATTGGTCACAATCACAGTTAAAATAACGGATTAAATCATCTTTGATTCACAATGTGCACGATTGTGAATCTATATATATTTATTTATTTAAAGATTTCTGTAAATTATAAAGCGTCCGGCTTCATGCTGAACAAAATTGCGAACGTATTGAAAAGAACGAAAAATATAACATTGTTACAAATGGCGGTTCTACTTACAAATTGAATCGATCAAAAGGAAACCGGAAGGAAGGAGGGCCTGACAATAGAAAATGAGTAAAAGACGTACAATATTTACAGCTAATTAGAAAGCATAAATTTATATTAAAAATATTATTTCCTACATTTATACACAATACACATTTTGGATATTTCATGCGAGGAATAAATATTTTCGGCATAAAAATAAAAATCGGGAGCATACTGTGCCCCAAGTTCTCCACATATCAGGGCACAATGGTATACCTACGGCACTGAGTACACGATGAAGATGTGTGTAAACGGGTGTCTCGCAGCTAGTAGCAAAAACTTCGTAGGAGTTTTCTTCATTCAAAGTTAAATAGAATATATTCTTTGCGGTTTGGGTGAAATGACAACAGTTCATTTCCGTCTTATCTTTTGTAAAAAGTTAGACTACCACAAAATTAATTTATAAAGAATTTTAAAAATCCATTCGCTCTTATACAAGTCATATAAAATTACTGAAACCTTGCAAAAAAAATCTGGTTAAATTTTTTGAATGGTTTTAATCGTTTTATTTGATATGTATCAAAGCGAATTGATTTTTAATATTCTATATAAATTGCCTTCATGGTATTCTAATGTTTTACAAAAGATAGTCAGAAATAAACAAATCCAAATTTTGACGTCGCTTATCTCCTTAGTTGTCATTTCACCCAAAACTTAAAGAATGATTTCTATTTAAAATTTAATAAAGAAGATCTGACAAAGTTTTTGCTACTAGCTATAAGAAACTTGTGTGATTTCATTATTTTCGTCCGATCGTGTCGCAAAGCAATATAAAATAAAAATATATTGACAGTTGTTGTGTCGCGTGAAAGCGTTTCACGTGAAAGTGTCTTGTAATCTTGTCAAATAAATATAAAAATGTAGTTTAATTTGCTAATTTTTAAATTAAGTTTAGGTGATAAAAATATTAAAAATAGCTATTTCTATTTTTATAAAAAAAAAAACACGCGTTGAAAGGCTTTAAGGCCGGCCGCACACTACGCGGATATTCCGCCACATCTCTTCGGTCGCGGAACGCCGCCGCCGCTACATTTATTTTCATACAATATGTGCTTATCAAACACGCTACGCGGATGATCGATCGATCAATTTGCTTTGCTGATTTGACGTGATGGAAAAGACGCGGCGTGTGGCGCCGGCCTTAGAGAAATAATATACATAATAATAATATAATAAATAATAATACAAAGATTTTGGAATGTGCTAAACCAATTGCCTTTAAATAGGCGTTAACAGATAAGTGATATTTCTTGAATACCTCCAAGTGGTTCCGGTGTCTTTTAATGTCTTTTACAAAATGATTACTATTATTGTATTAGCCCGAGTATAGCGCGGCTTAAACAGGATTAAAAAGGTTTTAGAACTGCTGTAACTATTTTTAGCATAGTGCATAGTTTCTATGTTCATCATACACATTACACAGTACAATATTAACTATATACAAATTTGTATACTTAGTATTAATTAAATAAATCAATGAAATAAATCATAACACAAAAGTGATAAATTTCGGGTTACTTTTATTTTCAATGTGCGAAATATTAGTTTTAAATAAAAATAAATTTTAAATTCATTTGCCAAATGGAACTGATATAGGAGCACCCACAGTTTCGGGTGTATTTGCATATATTTTTTAACGTTTCGTGAAAAGTGACGTACTGTCTATATTTATAGTGCTTGAACCAATCTTGACACCATAATGATAGATATATTGACATTTGACAGATGATGATTTGATTCGAAAACAAACATCATACCTACGTAGGTTTCAATTTCCTCGGTTTATTTTTAAGTGTTTGGATATCAATAACATCTTCAAATATTGTTTTCAGAATACTCTAGAATAAAAAAATATATAAATACGACCAGCGGTAGTTCCATTGTTGGATAAAAAATAAATCATTTAGATATGTACTTTCATTGAATATGGAAACTTCATTGAGTTTCATTCCCTCTTAACCTTGACTTACTGACATACATAATATATTATGTAGATTTTTTATGACACACTTTTATGATTTTATATCGATTGATTACTAAAATGTCAACAAAATATTGTCAATGTCACCGTAATGTGGGTGGTAAAATAATAATTATCCATTCATGTTCTGAATGTATTTACTCATTGTAAAACGAAAAATATTCAGCAATATATTTTAAATAAATGTTTTTTAGATATTTAAAAACATTTTATGCATTTATGAAGGGCAGTTCTTTGATCTCTTTGGCTAACGTTTCGGGCCCATCATCAGGGTTTATGTTGTTGATGCTTCAGTGGGATCATGCACGTGTACGTACCTTTACAATACAATAACATGGCGCAGATTGGTCCAATGGATGCATTGCAAAATCAATATCTGTAAGTTTTAAAAACTCACATAATCGTAATTAATCTTTGCAATTTGAAAATCTTAATGATAATTATTCACTCTTAATTAATTTTGCATTAATTCAAGTAATTAATGTAAAATGTGTTACGTGGTTTGTGAATCGATATTGTCGATATTTTTTGTACTTACTACGGTGAGCATTTATCAGAATAATGTATGTACCAATGTACAGTAGCTTCAATCAGCCTGACATTGACGAGCTGTTATCTAAATATTTAAATATCCTGATTCTTTTCCACAAACAGGGACGTAGATAATTCATAAATAATATTACATTATTTATTATTTTATTTAATAAGCCCGCTGACATTGGTGCACCTACTTAAAATTTTAATATGTGGGGTGTTAAAGCAAAGGCAGCAATATCTAAAAAAAAAAATGCAGAAGGATTTGATTTTTTAACTAATTTGTAATGTACTGTAATCGAGATTTTATAGGAAACATAGCCTATACATTTATAGGATAAATGATTTTGAAATGGATAAAATATAGAATTCAGAACATTTTAAATAAGCAATTCTCGGTGACTGCATTAAAAACTTTTTTTTTTAATTTTTTGGATTGCTTTGCCTGCACATATACTAATAATCAAAATAATACTGAGAAAATAAATAGGTTGTCCAACGTTTTGTAGAAAATAAGTCACATATATCTATCACGTACTCATATAATTATATAATATGTGGAATTTAAAAGCAAAGGCAGCACTATCTAAAAAAATAATGCTCCTTGGTCTTGTGGTTAGGACACTCGCCTCGTGATCCAAAGGTCGCGGGTTCGAACTTCACTCCAGACTAGCAAGTTAGTCATATCTTCATAGCACAAGCGTTTAGCTTAGTTTAAAAATAGTAAGAATATTGATGTGACACGTATTCCGTGCTCGCATCTCTATTTTTATATTAAAAAAAATATATATAATATATATATATAGGATTACTTATTTAAAATATTCTGAATTCTAGATTTTATGCATCTATCTATCCTTTCCAAAAACATGTTCCCAATAAATTTATAGGGTATGTTTCCTATAAAATCTCTTATTCAGTACATTATAAATTAGTAATCCTCGATGACTGCATTAATTTCTTTTTTGATATTACTGCCTTTGCTTTTATACCCCACATATGTGATAATAACCCATTTCGTTTTTTTTCAAAGGATCCAAATCCGTACAGGAGTGATCACCGTAAAATCAGTTTTTTTATAGGCAGTCTGGGTCAATGTTTGTATCTCATACATTTAATGATATTTTTGTTATAAAAAGACTTGTATACAGATGTAATCACAGGGTTTGGTTGGTAGTTATCTTTTCAAAATAGCGGAACCATTTTTAGGCCGGCGCCGGTGCCTATCCGTATCCTACGCCGCGTCTTTTCGGTCGCGTCAAACCCGCAACAATTAATGTAGAGTTAGCTGTCATTTATAGTGTTGTGTGTAAATCTTGGTAGCGTTTAAAAATTTTGATTTCCACGTGAGAGAGTTGGGATCTGTTGGGTGCATCCTACGGCCATGTATTTGGTCTTCTATTGGTTTACTATGAGGCCCATGTTTTTGGCAGAACTTTAAAGATTTGTGAAGGCATTACGTAAAGCATCAGGAGTTTTCGCAATTATGTCGATATCATCTACGTAAGTCAATAGTTGCACAGAGCTGTTAAATATCTCAACGTCTGAGTCACGGATAATGTTTTCTAAGGCTATATTAAATAAGAGGCAGGCCAATCCATCTCCTTGTCTCACCCCGTGGAGCGCTTTAAAGGGCTCGGATAGATCACTGCCAACCCTGAATCTACACGCTACTGGGGACATTGTTAATTTCACCAGATTTTATTAGTTAAATTAACGGTATTCTAAACTTACTCATTGCATTGTACAATGCGTTCCTATTTATGTTATCATACGCGGCCTTGAAGTCTACAAAGAGGTGATGAGTTTCGACATTGTATTCTAACGTTTTTTCTAAGGCCTGAAGCCGCATTGGTAGTTGCCAATGATTTCCTCGCACATTGGGAGCAATCTTTTGTACATGATGGTGGGCATTATTTTATAGCCGGTATTTAACAAAGTTATTCCCCTGTGATTACAGCACCCGAGTTGGTCGCCTTTCTTGTGTAGTGGACACACAATTCCTAGTCTCCACTCTTCGGGCATCTCTTCTTCTGTCCATACTTTTTGAATTAGGTTATGCAGGTATTGGATAAACTCTCCACCTGCTGCTTTAAATAATCCAGCCACCAGCTTGTCTGACCCGGGAGATTTACTACACTAGTCAAAATGACGTACTTTTATGTTTGAATTTCAGTTTTACAATAGTTAGTAGTTGTTATGTCCAATCGGTATTTAATGAAAACTTATTCTCACCCGTAAAGTAATAATTCTTCGATAATTTTTTTTTTGATAAATGTGCAACTGCTTACGAAACATGAACTTTGATGCAGAGTTTTGTTATATACAGAATTATATAATTATGTTTCGGTCGCAAGTTAAGGCTGTGAGAACAGCGCCATCTAGCGCGTAGAGCACTGCGATATAACGTGATCGCCACGTATTGTTATCATTAATCGGATTTTTCTTTGAAGTATGTACATAATATTTAGATATTGAACCATAACATACGGGTATATCCTAGATTGGTAAGAGAGTCCATCGAAATATACAAACATCCAAACTTCATTAGAGACGACAGCTCTAAATTATCAAGTATATGGCGACTTGTTCTCACAACTATGACTCCACCTTTAAAATGCGACGCGGAAAAGCCCGAAGACATTGTCAGTTCAAATTGCATCAATACCGCACTAACGACGAAAGAAGCAATGCATACAAGCAGCGGCCGCGCAAGATGTCAGCGTCCTTGATCCCCGCTGCGATAGAACAGCTTCTCCTGAAGACGCTATCGTATGACTCTAGCGATACGTCGAGAATCGAATCGTAACATGCATGCAGTTCGTATAAAATATCCGTTGTTTCAATACCTAAATATGTCAGACGACCGTAATGTAAACGTTATGTACATATTTATATATTATAGTGCGGACGCTTTGGTCGATATGATAAATCTTTAATAAATGCTTTAATAAATTAGGTGAACCATTGGACTACAAATCGTGACGAGGAATTTTTTCCAATTTTATCATGCTGGGTCATTAAGAGGTATATGTGAAACGGTCAAGCCGATATCCATAAAGCAATCACTTATTGACCTGGTTGATGACTGTACAATCATAAAAATCGTATATCAATACTACGTGGGTGTTCGTGTGTAGGTTTTCATTGGACATTGGAAATAATGTGGCAGTATTCGGTATTTTTACCGTTATTACCTTTTCTTCAAATATTGCAACATTCATGGTGAATCATTTCAACATTGTAACGAGATGTTAAAAAGAATTGTAACCATCTAGGGTGATATGCAACCTTCGGAAAATGTCAAGAAATGCCTAGAAGTGGCGAAAGCGTTCTCCTGAACCCTAGTTATGAGTTTCGAGTTCGATTAGCTATGAGTTTCGATACCAGCATTTTCCGACATAAATACAGCGCCGGCCGCAGCGCGGGAGTTGTTGTTGTCGCGTTAACAGTTGAAATTGGGCGCGAAGTATGCGCAGGACGACACTCAATGTGGCCAGTTGTGAGGGAATCGAAGCGATAAACCGAAGTGAATAATTGAGCGAAGTACTTACTTAATTGGCGAAAGGAATAAGCGATTAATATGTGAGAATCGGATGGAATGTTCTAGAGAATGTTGAATACGTGCTACCCAGCGATAAAAAAGTCTTTATTTATGAGCGTTTTATTGCAAAATAGTGTAATTTAAAGAATAGCCTTAAGTTTAATAGTGTAAAGTGACTTTGTACATTGAAAAGTTAATTAATCAGTAATTAATAAATCGCTAATTAATTTCCAGTGTTTTCATTCATTTCTCCCACAGCTACGACACGTGAAAATGTAGAAAATATTAGATTTATAGGAAAATAGTTGCATAATGGATTCCTGCAAGCTAACCTTAGGTATTATTTACAATCTTTCTTGGACCACAATGGACGGGCGCCCGAACAGCGTGTAAATAGCTGCTTCGCCCTGGTCGTGAATTTAATATTCACTTATAATAATGCCTCTCAAGATGACGATGCAAAACATCTGATTACGTATTCTCCCTGAAGAACAGATATGAGTCTACCAAATCAAGTCAAAAATAACCACTAACCTGTGCAAGTTTCTATCCTCGAGGCAGTTGGTCAGTGTCCTTGTTTTGCTGGTATCTTGAAGGCCTTCTATTCTCCACGTCAAAAAACAACACGCGGAGATAAATCTGGACTGGTTAAAACTCTCGCGGATAATGACACAAACAATAGGATTCCAAAAAAATTACGAATCTTTTATATTATGTGCTTGTCAGTTCGCATTCAAACCAGTGCCGATGTTATTGTAACCGAGTTTCAAAGAAAGAATCAATGTGTCATTTCATGGTATTTGTTTATTTATTTATATAGAGTATTCACAAGTCTACAATTTCAATAACACAACATCATCATGAATTATTTTAACTAGAAGTCAATTACGAATGACTCCTGTAACAATATAATTTCAAATCCTAAAACGCTAAGCTAACCAACAGTGAGACAGAAAAATAAGCAATAAAGAAAAAGTGACAAATGAAATATGAAAAATAAAAAGCACATAATTCATTTTAAAAATCATTTTTGTTTGTTTTTTTAGTAATATTGACTTGAGTTTTACTCATATTTAATAATTTGCTATTTACTATAAAATTTAAGATGAAAAAAGAAGCAAATAAGAGTTTTAAAGTCAAAACGCCTAAAATGTAGGCAATCGGACGTACTAAAATGTAGTCAAATAAACTAGCATCAAAATTTAAGACGTGTTACAAAATCGGTTTGAATTGAATAGGATTTTCAATGCCTATTGACTTAATTGGGTGTTTAAAATCTAGTCAACATAATTTGTGTATAATTTACAAATGTAGAAATATTTTCTATTTTTATTTTGATTCGAGATAATCTCTGAGTAATCCCGCCGTATCGCAAGGTACGGTATTGCAAGGCAATACTTAATCTACATTTCAACACACACTCATCACATCAGCCCTGATGATGGACCCTGCAATGGTATGTGTAAGCGGTGCGTACGACGAACATTGTTTCGTTGTATTGGTGTTGGTATATATACCCGTAAACACTAACACAACGAAACAATGTGCCTCGTACGCGCGGCTTACGCATACTAATTCTATTGCCTTTCTTAAATGGAAAGAGGTATAGGAAAGGAGGAGACTTATCATAAATCTACCGTGGCTTTATATATTATATTAGACTTGGGCTCCGTACTGACGTGACTTGCATGATCTCATTTGTGTTTAATATTGTCATTTTGGCCTCTGAACGTTTCCGGGGATGCGATGATTCAGAGCTGGCCGGCCTCGCGTGCGGCCAGTAATATCGTGTCGTCTGTTTCCAGGTCACCATGGTCGGCTACTGCTGGTACCACGGGGACATATACAGGATAATTAACGGCTACGACGATTGCGCCAACGTGTGCGGGCTGCCCAATACGGCGGACATCGACCCGAGCAGCAGCTGCAAGCGGGAAGACATGACAGAGAAGAGGTGGGAAATCTATCACTTGGTCGTGCGAGATGGTCCCCAAGTAAATGTTTTTTAAAATATGTTTTACTTTACTTTGTAATACACACACAATATGAGCTATTAAATTACAACTATAGTTTCGAGAGGAGCAGTCCCTCTCATCATCGGGTATAGATAATAACTATCATCTATGTTATTATCTATACCTGATGATGAGAGGGGACTGCTCCTCTCGAAACTATAGTTGTAATTTAATAGCTCATATTGTGTGTGTGTATTACAAAGTAAAGTAAAACATATTTTAAATTATAATGTTGCACCACGAAGTATCTGCTAAATCTTTCAATGATATTATATGTTTTTTAGTTTGTCACTTTTTCCAGAATCCTTTGATTCGTGGTTATTATTGGGTTTACCCATTAAGGTTAATTATTAATTAAAGTTTTAGTAATTAAAATTAATTAAGGTGTGGAGGTGGATGAGCCCTCCAGTTTAGGATTTGAACTCAAGTGTCACCACTCCGTTTGTAGAGTCATGGTAGAGATGATGTAAAAGTCGCGATGGTTTTACAGAATTTATTTGAAGTATAAATGTTGACAAAAATTACAAGTACAATAATTATAGGTACACAATAATGAATCGATAAATGACGAGAGCTTCCGCTCGATAGGTAGCTTCCCGAGAAGTGAGGCTTCGATCGGGGAGCGCTTCGCCGTAAGAATGATACTGGGTGAGTGAGATACTCGGCGCTGCAGGTACCGGTTCATATAGTGATCCCGAACAAAGGCTCGGGGTTGTTGTGATTTCGTCTTCACTCGGTCGCGCGTGTAGATATTTAGTCTAGATCAGCAAGGTGAGTTTCCTCGCTCTCCGTGCCCCCTGCTCGCTTGGTCCGGCTTACTTTGTCGCCTCTTTGCTGTCCTCAGCGTTCTTGCCCGGCCTTTATATCGAGGCCTGCCGTTTTCGATGTCAGTGTATGCGGTACCTCATTACACGGGCGTGTGTGTGTATGCGTCTTGGGCCACCACAAAGGTTTACCCATTAAAGTTAAAAGTAATGATTAAAGGGGTTACCATCCTGATATTTTTAAACATTTTTCAAAAAATCTATGAACAAGTTGTTAAATTACGAAAATTGGCTGAGCTATAGCAATTGTGAGCATGCCACGTTAATTTTTAAATGAATTACATTACATACTTTTGCGTTTTTCTCTATACTCCCTTTTTCGGAGTTTTGGAGGTGATATCTCAAAAACTATAAAATAACAATATTTACGATGTAGCGTACGATTTTTACATGCTTTTATTTAACTCTGTCTGTTTATTTTTTTTATTATTTCATTACCGATAAATTGGCGTTTACTGGACAAAAAACATTTAATTGCTTGATAATACACACATAATACATACCTACATATAAATATAGGATAATATGTAGTTTGTAGTGGTGGAATCTTGTAATTGATTTGTCACCAGCTTCTGAGCATGGAAACATAAGTACTAATAATGCTGTATTTAAAGCTTATGGAAAAAATATTATTTAATTTACGCACTTATTGACTTCTTCTCCCACAGCGCCCTGATGTAAAATTTCGGCAAAATTGTCCCATTGGACTCGCATCGTCCCAACAAACACCGAAAATCGTCAATTAAGTGTTGGGATAACAATCTTACGATCCCAATATTGCTATTCAGAATACGGCCGCATAAATAACGATGCCGCTTGCCGCATTAGCACTTTAGCCATTACCCATATATGTATATGATCGGCCGCGTAATCACCCAATTGCTTACTGTTTGACTTTATAACGTAATTAACTATTGACTATTGACCGGCACCTGTCGTTTAAAAATAGTTCCGTACCCATAGTTTTATGTTATTCGATTTTCACTATACAGGGTGTCTCGTAGATAGTAGCAAAAACTTTACAGATGGATTCTTGCCTTGATAATGCGTCGAAAATGTTCAAGCAACCATGACCTAACATGAACAGTTATGGAGATATGAAATATCAAAGTTTGCATTTTTTTTCCAATAATTCTCTCTTATTTTTTGAAAAAGTTGAACTATCTTTACAGTGACTTACCCATATCGACAGTGAAAATTTCATTCGCTTCCTTGTAAAATAAATCTATTTTAAATTTTCGAAAGTTTTTATCATTTTGCGGATGAATTTTCCACTATCAATATAAGTCACTGTAATGCTAGTTCAACTTTTTACAAAAAATAAGTCACAAATATTGAAAAAAATTCAAATTTTGATGTTGCACATCTCCATAATTATTGATATTAATTAATTATCAAGGCAGGAATCAGCCTGTATAGGTTTTGCTACTACCTATGAGATACCCTGTATTTTAGGTACGTTTGAAATGAAATGGCGCGACTTTTGAATTAGAAATACTAGCAAGTCGACCAAATTCACTAGTGGTAAGTATGAGATAAAAAAAACGAGCGAATCTTACAGTAGTCGCACATGATGTATATAACATTTGACATCTCACAATTAAAAATATCAATTGAGCAGCCAAAAAAATTAACTAAAATAAAATTAACAGATTAAAAAAGCTAATATCTATATATTTATTAATTAGTAAATACAAGTAAATAAAATGTTTGTGCATTGATTTATTTGAATTTTGCCGCACTGGGTAGGTACCGTATTTTGTATCACTATCACTATTTGTATCACTATCCGTATCACTACATACGCATTTTGTTTAGAACTGTGTTTGGTCAGTTATATGTTTTTATTTATTTTCATAGATGGCGGTAGTGTGGTGCCATACATATTGTATAAAAACTTTGAATAAATATTTAAAAATAATCATATAAATTACATAACATTTGAGAATGTAAATTATTAAGGGTTTAATGATTTACATTCTTAAATTTGTTGTTTACATTATTGTAAAAAAAAAGTATTTATTGGATAGTTTCGAAGATATAAGCGAAAATATATCAAAGTTATAACATCCACACGCTTGACACCAGCCCTGTAGCATATATACAAAATCAGAAGGGTTGAATGTTGGAAGTGTGCGTCTTCACTGTGACATTGATTTGTTTATAAACGATGATTTTTTTTCCATCGCGCGCGCTCATTGGTTAAATGAAATTGCGCGCGTCTTATCCTGTTACGCATTTCCGTCCATTTTCACAAAATCACTGCCACAGATTGCAGGAAAGCTAGAGGAAAGATGTTACACATCAAAAACTATGATTAAAAAAGTAGGTATATTTAATTCGAAAATTATGTACTACGTAATTAGTTTGACATTTTTGTACATTTTATACATTTTTGTTGAAATGCTTCTAAAACATGCAAACATGTTTTCAACGTATTGCCAGATAATCATTTTTTCAACACAACACCAATATTTTTATTCAGTTGGACAACGGCGGTTTTGCTTCTGAACCCATCTTACATACCTACATAATATGTTTACTAACCATTCTGATGATGCTAATGCACATAAATGGATATCTTTTTAGATTGCTGGTAATTAATGCAGCTGGCCTAAGTGCAGTAGAACCTAATCAAATCCATAGAGCTTGTGTGGAAAAATGCGACAGTGCTGGTTTGTAAGTAAAATTATTTTCGTAATAAGAGATCGATGTGAACATTTTTTTTAAATATTTTACTTATATCCCAATATTATAAAGAGTATTAATATAAGAGATAATAAATTATATAAAAATTCAAGAAATGAAAGCGAAAGAGTTTTAGCTTCTCGAAAATTACTTTCAATTCTGAAATCAAACGATACTTTTAGTTAATTAAGATAAATTATAGACGTTTTACAGACACACATGTATGTTGTATGGGAATTACAGAGACAAATGTATGTTGTATGGGAAAGTATCTATGAAAACTTTTTCATTCCCATGAAACAGTATATAGATGTCGCTGCTGGTAAATGAGACTTCTATATATATTTTTTTACTATATATATAGCACCCTCAAATTTGTCAATAAGCATTTTGTGCATAGCAGGCTTGGCCACCAACATTTTTATATTAGTTATAATTTTATATATTCTTCGAGCATATTCAGAGCAAAACGATTTGTGGTGACATTATTAATATAATTAATTAGAATATACTTTATTTTCACCACTAATTTGTTGAAAATATCAACATGTTTGTTTCGTGTTTTTTGATTTTTAATTTTTAGTACCTATACATACATTGTATTCGGATAAAGGGACCATTGCCCCCGAAACATGCTGGTATTTTCAAAAAATTAGTGGTGAAAACAAAGTACATATATTCATATTTAACTATACTAATTTCATATATACTTACATTTTGATGCGTGTTTCTAGTCGAGAGTTTTTCAACCGCTGCATTCCGGAGAAGAGTGAAAAAGTCATCAACTCATTTTATTCCAAAACTGGTCTGTCTAATTTTTTTGAGGAAGTTTCTGAAGACCTGCATCTCTGCTGGAGGGAAATGTTGTACTTGTGTCTAATTGCTTTTGGTGAGTTTAAAATTTCAATCTAACAATACTGTTTTTCGAACTTCTCGATAACAAACCGGGAGCGTGGAGATATGAAGTTGCTCATATAAATAGCTTTGTCACTGTAAAAGTCTGTGGACGAAATCCAGTAATTATGCTCTTAGAATATACACATTGAAATATTGTTATAGATAAGTCACTCTATATAAAATCAAAGTTCATGAGTTCAAATCCAAGTAAATCTATTTTTCATTGTGTAAACTTCCACTTATTGGAAGCTAATTGATGCGATATGTTTACATGCTTACGCCTTCATTTTTTTAAATGTTTCAACTGTCTTGAAAATGAAAATTTATCTGTCCACCTAGAATCCTAGATCAGATAATCGAGATTATTTATTTTTAATAATATGTACTTACATACTTATTAATATCAAAATACACAATTCTCTATCTAACGGCGATGGCGCAAAAATGAGGTATAAAAAGCAAATAAATAGCACAATTCTCTGTGTGACAAATATCCTTCACCAATGCTACCAGAAGGCGGAAATGTTATGTTATGTTTATGTTAATTTATATAGCGCCGTTTTTGCGTAAGAGACGCTTCAAGGGCGCTTTACAAGTGCATCATACCGAAAAAATAAGTTTTTAGGCTCTTCTTGAAGAATTCCTGGTTCTCGTAACACTGGAGGCAGCTGATTCCACATAGCTGGGCCCGCAAAGCTGAAAGCACGTTCCGCAAACTTGGTGGCTCCAGGTCTCCTTGGTACTACCAGCCTGCAGAGTGCCTCCGATTTAGCTGACCGCAGTGTGAGCCGTCTTCCAGTAATATTGTCTGGGATACAGAAGTCGATCAAATATCGTGGTGCTTTTCTTTGAAGACTTTTGTACACCACCAGAGAGATTCTGGTTTGGGTCTTCTGGGGTATTATGCCGTGTTGTCACGACCTTTCTGGCCGACGTTTCGGATCATCCCACCGGATCACCCATTGCAGGGTCCATCATCAGCCCTGATGATGGACCCTGCAATGGGATCCGTAACGTCGGCCAGAAAGGTCATAATATCACGGCATGATACCCCAAAAGACCCAAACCAGAAGATTCTGAATGGCCGTGAAAACCTATGGACATTCTTAACCATCAGAGAGAGTTTGAAATTTATCCGCTCCGGCAGTACAAAAATAAAGTACAAAAAGAAAAAAAAGCATTATTCTCAAATCTAACAATGTCCGTGTCACTAACGCTATCTAGACGCTAATGCCACTGTTTTCGCAGCCTTAACTCGCGGCCAAAATATATAGATAAAAAGTACGTTATTTATGCAACATATTCATCATTTTTTTATAATTAATCATTTTAATTATAATTAATTAATATTTAAGAATGCGTTTATCAAAGTATTGCTAATATATAACAAGTGCGTGCCTGTAAGAAACCTAATACACAGTATAACAAACAACAAATAGATACATACATAAAAATCAATGAAAAATTACTGAACATCTTTCTCTCTCATTATAATAAACCTCTCGCCTTTATGAGAGTTTTTTTTCACATTTCCGTCACTTTAAGTTTTTACAAAGCTAATTTTTTTTTCGCCACACGTTGAAGTAAATCTCAGTGATTTAGTTGCAATAGATTTCAGTGGGTACCTACATGTACACATGTTGAGATTTTGATCTAGATATAAACTCAGAGATCAGTAGAAACAGACAAAAATGCGTGCAAGGAGATTAAGAAAACTGTCTGACGAAAACAAACGTCGTCTCCAAAGAATCTCACTTAGAGCAAATCCGTAAAAACTCAGTGATTGTCTCGAATCGAAAATCTCTTCTGTAGATCCGGGCCATTTAGATTTGTTGTTACAGTAGCCGGCAAACATCTTGAAATCTTACGGCGTAGTGGGGGGAAGTTTAGCATGTACCATTCCACCAACGAGACCCAAATTTTTTCTTCTGCGCATTTCCCCACTACGCCAAAAAATTTCAAGAAGTTTGCCGACAACTGTACGAGTGAGATATAATTTTTATTTAAATTAATTTGATATAACTTTTTCTCTTTCAGTATTCTCCATTATAATACTTATACTCTTTAGATTTGTGGTCGGATTTGTGATATGGTTGGTGCTAATTGGCGTTGCATTAACCACTGTCGTTGGAACTATCTTTCTTTGGTAAGCAATCATTTTTAATTATAAACCTCCAAGAGTCCCTGTTCTTCGCGAGTTCTCTCTTCATACATTCAGGTTCTCCATCTATTTTTCCTACGTTTGCTTAGGGCGTTTGCGTAGGGCGACGCAGTGGGCGCCACTCTTTGAGATAACCAAGGAAACTTATTGGGTAATTTTTCCACGGGCGCGAGCGCGGGGCGTTCTGATTGGATGCAAGCCAGCCCACGTGGCACGTGGGATCCCTTTATGTAAAATAGCATGCCTTCCATCATACGAATTGTGAACTTCAAGCTACATTGCTGAGCGATCAAAATACAGTGGTATTATCTCGGTATAAGTTCTCTTTAGAATAAATCCAACTCGATATGTCCGGTTTGAATGCGATATTTTTTTTGTTTGGTATACGACCTTTGTTTGGAATTCGATTCGCGCGGGCCAAATGAGTCACGACACCGCGCTACCCTTGAATTTTCACGTGATTTTGTGTTTTTTTGAACAATTTTTTTTTTGTAAATTCATTAACCACTAGCTCTTAGAAAGTTAATGACAACAGCCAAGTAACGAAGAAAATGTTTAGGACCACCGTGAAGATGAAAAAAGAAATTGTTAAAAAGTATTAACACAAGATGCTAAAATCAAAAAGAACCGCTCTTAATCGAAGTTTTTCGCAAAAATCTAGAAGTTCTACAATGATTTAGAAATTAATAGCGCACAAGAAAATACGCCAGAAGCTTCTATAAAATCGAGAATAAAATATGTGCGTAATACGCGCGACGACAGGGTTCTTATTCTGAAGTTTGGCGAAGCCACAGACAACGGGCGAGCGAAGACAAGTGCTACTTATAATCAACGATCAACAGAGCTAATTATAATCAGCCAGTGATAAAAGTATCAGAGTAAATATATGCGTGCGAAATATTCTCGATAGCGATTCATATTCTAAAAGACGAATATAAAGTGTTCCACAGACGGAAGTAAAAGATTATCCGGTGAATTACGGAACACTGCTCCAGTTTAGTTCGTGTCCAGTGATTTTGTGAATGTGATATAATTTTTAAATTAAAATTTTAATTCATTTTGAGGGTTTAATTTTTCTCCCGCAGCCGCCCGTGGGTGATCCGTGACGGCATGAAGGTGGCGCGCGTATCGTAATTTTAATTCTAAATGTTCGTTTACTTAATCCAATTGCTTTTGTATTTTAGTATTAAACACTGTTTAAATTGTTTTATACAGCCCCATCAATGTATAATATGCCTATAATAAATAGGATTTTTTAAATGGGATCGGATTAATCATTTCCCTTCATTTTTATATTTTTTCGGTACTAGTCCAAGAATCTGGAACGGATTAAGTTAAGATGAATCTGAAAGGATTATATTTAGGAACCACTGTATCTAAAAATAGGCAAAACAAGATATTCTAATGGAAAGTATTGATGATTGACAATCGATGTTTGACCCAGTTTTCCGCGGTCATTAAATGCTAATTATTTTAAAACTATATATAAAATCAGATAACAGCGGTTATAGAATGTATGGTCATTGTAATTATCACGTAGATAATTTATTACTATCAGTCATACAATCACTAGTAATTAATGTGCCACTAATAAATTTATTATTAAAAGTAATTATTCCCAATCCGTTTTCTTGAGGTTTATGACTTCGTTATTTACTTTTTTTTGCATGTCGACTGATAGATACTCACAAATCAATTTTACCATTATTATTTTTTTAAATGTGCACCGCGGTCACGAACCGAAAAAGTTTGGGAATCGCGGAATTAAAGGTTTATTCTCATATATCTGTGTTTTTTGCACAGGACTGAATTCGTTGCTTTGAGTGTAGAAAACAATATCACTTTCATGCATCACTCAGTATTGAAATAATGCTTGAAAACAGTTTTGTTAATGCCTGATCTGAAAACTATTTTATATCATATTTCCCACAGTATACATATAACATCTAAAAAAGGACATAGATCGTATTTTACAATGACAATGTGACATAACAACCTGAATGTTTACTTAATATAGCATAGAGTTTAACTGTTAGACTCGTCTTGGAAGAGCATGATCAAATCACGGAATGTCTCAAATTTCAAACATGCATACTGAATGTCCAGCCTAAATATACATATTTTGAACATTTATCTGTTATTTTTTTATAGCATGTTAAAAATATTATGAATTGAGTAAATACTTTTCTTCAGGGTGACGTGGGTTGGAGAAAAAGATCAACTGAAGCAAATAGAAGAAAATTCACAGGATGAAGTGAGCAAGAGACGAGTGCACAGCTATTTAGCGTATGCTATCATCGCAACCATAGTTACAGCGGTGGTCCTCTTGGTACTTCTGGTGATGAGAAAACGAATTGGTTTGGTGATACAACTGTTTAAAGAAGCCGGGAAGGCTATTGGAAGCATGCCTTTACTGCTTTTTGAGCCTGTTATGGTAACTATTTATTAAATTATTATCAACCTTTCTGTGCCATTGCTGGATGGGAATCGGGAGCTACCTACTCGGAGGGATCCCGTCTATTGGGAAGGAAGTATTATGCTGGGAAGAAAGCAGGCCAATGGAAAGAATGCCAGCTATTGGGGGAGAAGCAGGCTTTAAGAAGGAAGTAAACTATTGAAGGGGAAATAAGCTGTTATTATTAGGAGAGAAAAATTCAATATGGGTTTGAAAATTCTTAGGATTATGACCATAAAACCTTTATCGGAGTTATATATTTTGTATTATCATTGACATATCAAAGGTTTTATAGTTTATAATAATAATAAAAAAATATTTCTCTTTCATATAAAAGAAGAAAATAGATGATATAAGAATAAGATTATCATACCAAAGCAACCAGCACTTAACCCATAATTCTTATTCTACAAATTTGTACTCCGGTATAAAAATTGATTTTTGTAATGATTTATTTGTATAAGTTGTGTCCATTTTTTTTATATTTTAAAATGTGCTCCAAAAGTAAAACAAATTGGTAAAGGTTTTGATTCATTCGAAAGAAAATTTTTTGCACTACAAGATATTGTATTTACTTTTACATTACATTTATTGTTTTATTTAATTAAAGGCCTTCCAATGGAATGTCACGTAATGACTAATTTTATGAATTTTTTATTGTTGTGTCTTCTTGTTATCTTCATTTGGAAAAATGGACACGAATTACGATTATGTTTATGATGCTAGCCTCACTGTACTGTGCCCGTTCTGAGACTTTTAACTCTGCTTATATGCAGATGCTAGTCTATAAATTAATTATTACATGTAGATTTATAATTGCGTACTTTAAATCATTTAGAAAATTAATGACTACCAACATGGTACAGTTTATAATAACATTAGGTGAGTAATGTTAGTGCAGGACACACAAACAACTTCACCTCTTCACAACTCTGGACATGAGTCATGAAGAGGTGACCATTCTTTGTATGGATTAGAGTTTATCGCGCAATTTTTTATTTCAAACTTGAAATGATTTGAGAAACGAATTACATATTTTGAGTGCAACAAAGATGTGCCTCTCTCAACCTCTTTAGACCTCATCATGTTCTAGTATTTTTGCCATTTTATCGAGATTTCTAGGAGATTCCCTGCAGAAGTCTGGGCAATTTCTACTTACTAGTCTCTTGATTAGCTGTAATGGAACCAGTCACGCAAGTTCTTCAACCTGCACCACATCTTTTTTAAATTTTCCACTGTAATATGACGACTTTAGTATTATTTCACCAGATTCTTGATTATCCGGGGTGTTGGGAAAAAAATTGCCAGGATAAAAAACTCCAGATACCTCCGTAAAAAAAAAATCACAAAATAATTAACACAACTCCGAATTGGAAAAAATATACATGATTGCACACAACTGCAGAGCATGTTATTTCAAGTATTTGTTCTACAGTAAGAACAACTCTTTTAGTTTAGACATGGACACAATTGAAAAATAAATTTAAAACTTTAAAACAAGGCGTTCACTTGTGCAATAACACTGGTGCAAAATTTACACACAACTCTAAATTATTGAAACGTTGAAAAAATACACATCATCCGGCATGTAAATATAATATTGAACATATAAAATAAAGGAACAAACAATTAAATAAGTCCCAAAATATGCCACTTGGGTGTGTATTGATATTAACAATTAGACTTGTGACGCGCTTTCCCACTCGTGTTAATATAAATTTGCCCAGGTTAATCCGCAATCCGGTTAATGCGATCCCGGTTAACAGGAGTCTAATTTTACTCACATCTCTTTTTTTATATTTTTTAAATATACAAATATACATTTTGTTATTTAATATTTTTTATTAAATCCTCAGACCTTTGTTGCGTTGGCTGTGACCGTTGGTTTCTGGATATACTTAAGTTTATGGGTGGAGAGCGCTGGTTTCCTAACACTTGAAACAAACCAAAGTTTCCACTACCGCAAGGACATCACAATGAAAGTAATAAATACAGTTTGTTATTTTTAAAAACATTAAAATAATTTGATTAATATAAATATAAAGTAATCTTATTCTTCATTCCGTTTAAGGTTTCTAGGTGGTATAATTTGTTTGCTTTATTTTGGTTCACTCAATTTATAATTGGATGTCAACACATGCTAATTGCAGGAGCCGTAGCCACTTGGTTTTTTACAAGGTAACAAAGTTTGAAGATATAACAATAATTTTCCTATCCAATTATTATACATTTGTACAACAATAAAAAAAATTGGTTTGGCAATGAAAAAAGAAGAAAATATTAATTCAAAATAATCATTAAATTTTCAGGAATAAAAAAAATGTGTGTTCACCCATTATAAGAAGTTTCTGGAACCTGACAAGATTCCATTTGGGTACTGTGGCGCTGGGCTCATTATTAATTGCTATAGTACAAATGCTAAGAGCTATTTTAACAATAGTGCAGAAAAAGCTTAAGGGATCATCAAATAGTGCGGCTGAATGTCTATTTAAGTGCTGCCAGTGTTGTCTTTACTGCTTTGAAAAATTTCTACAATATCTATCAAGAAATGCTTACATCGAAACAGGTAATTATAATAATACTACGTATAGATTGGTACTAAATGTATACTAGAATGCGACCACTATGAATTGGCGTGCGAGGGAGGGCGTCCCTGTCGCGTAACAGAAGTTGCCAGGGTGTAAATTTATTACACAATACATAATGTACAGAATGTCCGGTGACCGGTGTCGTAGCCTTTAACAGAAATTTGGTCGAGCAGCACTAAAGAAACCAAGCCGTAATGGCGGCCGTTCTATCTGTCAAACTGTCAGACGGTAATATCGGTCCATTATTTGCTTTTTCAGCTTCGCAAAACTTTAATACTTCATTGGCAATTGTTCTTGCACCATCCCGGACTGTTTAGGATGTTTTGGACATAATAATTCAGTGTACAGTAAAACCCCGTTAGGTAATTCGAACCCTGATAATTCGAAATTCGCCATAATTCGAAATTTTTACAATTTCCCAAAATGTGAATTTCAAAGTAAATTAACCCCAATAATTCGAAAACCCCGGTAATTCGTAATTCGAAATATTTTTTAGCCCCTTGCGCCATAAATCAATACATTTTAGTTCGCGTAATTCGAATTTTTTTGAATTTTGACGAAATTGAAAAAATATTTCGATTTTTTCCACAAGTGAGAACAACAAATATGTCAATATTGGGCACTTTGAAATGTCTCGATCTTTGTATTAGCATAATAAACATTGCGTTTTCGAAATGATTTCTTGAAATATGAAAAACAGACATATTTCACAAAATTAATGGCTTTTTCGTGAGTTTTACGATTCTTGGCGTATTTCGCAATCAATTCACGGATGCACTCAATTCGCAATCAATTCACCTTATAGAATGCCCCTTTTCTATACATATTGTGAAGCGTCCCTAAAATTGGAGAATCCTGTGTATGCTTTCTTCAGTTGGCTGCCTTGATATGCGCGGGTAGTTTAGTTTGCGGCGTTTGCGCTAATTCTCTAACTAAACTTAAATAACTAAACGCGTTTTAAATTGTTTTTCATGTTTTTAAATTTGTCTTTAGTTCGATTTTTATTAAAATGTTTAATTTTCTTTGTAAGATGTTATTAGTGACTTATCTTATTGTTTCACGTATTTATTGTTGGTTTGAGGCGGAATGAAGATTGAAGAAGCGTTCCATAAATTCAAGTATAACAAAACATTTTTGAATATGGCCATCCATCCAGACGTGACGGAAATGGAAAAAAAGATTTTTTCGCGAGTGAGAACACCAAATATCTCAAAATGTCGCGATCTTTGCATTAACATAATAAATGTGTTATGCGTTTTCAAAGTGATTTCTTTAAATATAAGTATAAATTTAACGATTTTTTCGAGAGTTTAATGTTTTTGGAAAATTTCACAATCGCACCGCGATTTTTATTTGTACCTAAAATTTCGAATTTACGGGGGCTCCTATAATTCGAAATTTATTTTTCGGGTCTCTTGAATTTCGAATTAACGAGATTTTCTGTATATTGGTAATCAAGGTGTCAAAGCTCCCGAGCAAATACAAAATTGTACTGAATGACAGGGCGAGGGGTTACCGCCGGGTGCGGGCGGGGCGGGTTTTAGTTCCAAAGTCGCCGCACGCCAAGTTATTGTGGTCAAGCAATATGAATTGATGCAAATGCGAAATGAATACTATGAATTTTTCGGTTGAGCCGTATAATTTATTTTTATTATTATATCTTGACAATTTTTCAGAATGAGTTTCAGAGACACGGTTTATTTAACAACTAAAAGGTAATTATAATAATACTATGCATAGATTTGTACTAAATATATGAATACTGAATACTATGAATTTTCGGTTGAGCCGTGTAATTTATTTTTATTATTATATCTTGACAGTTTTTATTTTTTTTAATGCATTAAAAACAATGCATTTCAACCTCTGATTACTATTTTGAAAACAATGTTCAAATCCTTTAAATGGGGTAAATTTATATCATTGGCACACCTTTAGGAGTGGCAATTACATCACAGTAACAGTACATCACAGGGGAGTGAGTATTTTAGTAAACAGTGGGTTGGGCAGTAATATATTAACATAAAAAGGTAGATTCTAATTTAAAGCAAAGTGGGTGTGTTTTACTTAATTAACAATCGAGGCCAGCTTACAGGCAAGGGAAACTAATCAACCCCCTTCGCCATTTGTTATGAAACTAAAATAACTATAATTTTAAGTTGTCTCATAAAATTTTGTTTTGTTTATGTGCGCAAATGCGGTCTTCTTTTAAAATTAAAGATATTTTTAGTCTTGTCTTTATTTATTTATTTTAAACTTTCACCAGAGATAAAATAATTTTATTTAAGCTCATTATGCTTTATGATTTCCACCATCCTTTATGTTAGATGTTGGCGTAGAGGATCCACTACTTGTTTCCAGTAACAATATGTCCCAAAAAATTCAAACTGCTCCTGAATCAGTAACAATTTGCATATTGAGACACACTGAGCGAAATACAGTAGAACCTCACTATAAACATTTCGAATTATGCGGAACCCCGTTAATTCGAAATCGCAAAACTCATGAAAAAAGTCATTAGTCTTGTGAAAAGTCAGTTTTCTGCATATTTCAAGAAATTATTTAAATATTTATTATGCTAATACAAAGATCACGACATTTCTATTACTAAAGTAACCGATATTGACATACTTGTTATTCTCACTCACAAAAAAATGCAAATATATTTTTTTAATTTTGACAAATTTCAAAAATTTTTGAATTAGTTATGTGAACTAAAATGTATTGATTTACAGCGCAAGGAGCTAAAAATGATTTCCAATTATGAATTGACATGGTTTCCAAATATCGGGGCTAATCTACTATGAAATTAACATTTTGGGGCTTGTGGGTTTGAAAAATTTCAAATTATGGCGAATTTTGAATTATCGGGGTTTGAATTAACAGGGTTTTACTGTATATCTTAGACAATTAATAAGGCGCCAATATACTATACTTCACAAAATCTGTGGATTATCTGAGTACATTCTGATTCTTGAAAAAAGTGTCTTTGGGATTATACAGGTGTCTCATAGCTGGTAGCAAAGTCTTCAGGGAGGCTCCCTCCTTCTTTCAATTTCGAATAGAAAATATTCTTTACACTTTGGGTGAAATGTCAACAGTTAGGGAGATAAGCGACATAAATGTGTGCATTTTTGATCTTTATTCTGTAAAACGTTGGAGTTTCATGAAAGTCATCATCATCATCACTCTTGACACTACAACCCCTGCTGGGTCTTGGCCTCCTCAAGAGTCTTCCTCCACTCATCTCGGTTTAGTGCCAGCCTTCCGGTTCCGAAGCTCCAAGGCAGAAATGTTTTTGAGGACATTATCACTCCATCTTAATTTCGGCCATTGTTGTAATGTCTGCACCAAATCCATTTTCTAGAACCGGTCCAAATATACGCCTCAAAATTTTTCTTTCAAAAGCATCCAGTGCTTGCTCATTCCTCATAGTTAGTACCCATGTCTCAGCTGCGTACGTGAGCACTGGCCTGATAAGCGTTTTGTACACTAATATCTTGGTGTTTCTGGACAGCAATCTGGATTTCATCTGCTTTTGTAGGCGGAAAAAACAGCGATTTGCGCTCACTATGCGCTTCTGTTTCTCCTCCGTAGTATTATTGTTGTTTGTTATCAGAGAGCCTAGGTATGTAAATCTTGGCACGGTTTCAAAAATTTAACTTCCACATGAGAGAGCTGGGATTTGTTTGGTGCATCCTACGGCCATGTATTTGTTATTCTGTTTTTTTACTATGAGACCCGTATTTTTGGCAGAAATTTAAAGATTTATGAAGGCATTACGTTAAGCACCGGGAGTTTTCGCAATTATGTCGATATCATCAGTGTAAACCAATAGCTGCACAGAGTTGTCAAATATCGTTTCTCTTATTTCAATGCCTGAGTAACGAATAACTTTTTCTAAGGCTATGTTGAATAAGAGGCAGGCCAATCCATCTCATTGTCTCCTTGTCTCACCCCGTGTGGCGCTCCAAAGGGATCGGACAGATCACTGCCAACCCTGACTCTACACGTTACTGGGGACATTGTTAGTTTCACCAGATTGATCAGCTTACTCGGTATTCCAAACTCACTCATCGCATTGTACAACGCGTTCCTATTTATGCTATCATACGGGGCCTTGAAGTCTACAAAGAGATGATGAGTTTCGACATTGTATAATGTTTTTTTGTAAGACTGTCTCAAGTTGAAAATTTGATCAATGCATGATTTTCCTGGCCTGAAGCTGAATTGGTATTTGCCAATGATTTCCTCGGACATTAGGAGCAATCTTTTGTATAAGATGTTGGACATTATTTTATAGCCGGTATTTAACAACATTATTCCTCTGTAATTACAGCAGTCGAGTTGATCGCCTTTCTTGTGTAGTTCATGAAAGTAACTTTTATTAAATACTAAAAATTCATTCACTTTCCTACAAGTCAAATTAAATTATTAAAACCATTCAGAAAATTGAACCAGATTTTTTTGTCAAGCTTTTAATTATTTTATTAGACTTGTAACAAAACGAATGAATTTTTAATAGTTTATATAAATTACTTTCATGATATGCCAATACTCAACACAAGATAGGTCAAAAATATTTTTAAAAAATGCAAATATTGATGTCTCTTATGTTTGCATTTTGTAATGTAAAAAATATATTCTATTCAAAATTGAATGAAGAATAGTCTGCCGAAGTTTTGCTACTAGCTACGGGACACCCTGTATTTTGCAGGTAAGAAAAAAACAGTGATGACCTAATATTTTTGGCTTTTACAGGAAGAAAGATGGATACATTTTATCAACACACCTCATACCAGTATATTATCCAAATATTTGATACGATTTAAAATCGAAAATGGAATAATTTAGTAATATTGAGATTGAGAAGAATAACAACACATTAAATCAGGAAATTTCTTTATTCTAGCAATATTTGGCTACAGTTTTTGCAAAGCTGGACAGAAAGCATTTGGGCTGTTAGCGAATAATGCACTCCGAGTAGCAGCCATTAACTCTGTAGGAGATTTTATTTTGTTTTTGGGGAAGGCATTTGTTGTCATGGTGACGGTTCTCATTGGTATAGAGCTTGTGCAGGTAACATAGTACATATATGCATTGTATATTTAAATATTTTTATGTTATTATTATATTTTATATACCTACATATTATTGATAGCAAAAAGTGTGTTTCTCAGAAAGAGATTGTTATTTTCTAACCATGAGCTAAGCCTACAACTTTGAATGTGTATGGTTCGGTGTTATAGTTTTGTCATTCTCCTGTATGGGGTGGAGGCATGGACACCAAACCAAAAACTAATCCACAAAGTTGAGGCTTTTGAGATGTAGAAAGATATAGAAAGTTTCCTGGGTGGATAGAGTGATAAATGTTGAAGTCTTCCGGCATATGGAAAAAGACCGAGAAGTGTTGCAAGTCAAGAAAGCTTGAGTATCTCAGACATATTATGAGAGGTGTTAAAAGAAGCATAGGAAGACACCACATCTCATGGCTGCATATTTTTTTAAAATCCAATACTTTTTTACTTCCTTTCTTTTAACTCATAGAGTCAGCTTGTAGCAAAAACTTTGGATCGATTTTTAACCCTTTTCCCGTGATCCAATCGAGCTGAAACTTTGCAAGCAGACTCGTGGCGACGATCAAAAAAATCTATCAAATTTTCGTTAAAAAAAAAAAAATTATACTATAATTTTGGATTTTTAAAATTTTTAATGGTTTTTCATACAACTCAGTAAGTTGTATGGAGATTCCGATGCATCTGGTAGACACGGAACCTGATTATAGTATAATTTTGGATTTTTGGAAATTTTTTATTACTCCCTTTCGTAGCGTCGCCCGGCCGAAGCCCAACGCGTAGGTTAAGCACCAGACCAGTTTCCACTAGTAATTGAGAAAGGGAGTATAATAAAAGCTTGGTTTTTATGGGTTAGTTTTTAGTACATTATTGTAAAAATGAACACAGTGCTTTACAAAAGAAATGTATGTTAAATAAACAAAGTTACTGTACAGTAGAACTCGAAATGTTCCACGGTCCGGTGCTGGTACGTACAGTTGTTAATAACATTTTATTTCTGAAATAGCATGCCATACACTCTTAATAGTACGCCATTTTATTTCTGAAATATGCACATAATAAATTTACTAGGAGATTACATGACACATGATGAGAGACTGCAATAATTTTATAGTTAATCAATATGTTTGGTTATTTTCAGAATATTTTGAGTTCGTCCAAATTTTTCAGAATACAATACTGGATTCTGTCCCAGTGACATCATTAACCATCATCACCTATTTTCGCATAAAAATATAATTTAGTCTCTATATCTATAATATATCTTGATTAATGATGTCCCTGGGACAAAATCCAGAGTGTTCTGAAAAATTTGGACACACTCAAAATATTCTGAATGTAAAAATCTGGTCTAAAAAGAAGTTTGAAAAAATCTAAATGATAAAAGGCGTATTCTAGTGTAATGCTAAAAATACAGAAGAATCTCATTACACATATAAAGGATATTGCTTTAAATATTCCAATCAAAATTAGATATCTGTGTTTAATTAAGGGGAATGAAAAAACTTTGGATGCTGGTCGCGCTAATGATAATTACATCATACATGTGAAACGGGTTGTAAAACTTAAATTTATACAACTTCCAAAAATTTTATCGATGTGGTATACTATCATGGGTGGAAATGGTGAACTTTACATTGTGCAAAGTGATCACTTACGCCAGACGTATGATAGGTCGTGAGCCCTATGAACAGCAAAAACTTTAATACCTACTTTCCCATAAAAAAATATAATTTCATCTCTATGAGACGTGTATAATATATGTTGTTTTGTTATTCTTCAGAAGAAGGAAGGTGTGCAGCATGTTTGGGTCCCACTGAGTATAGCGGGCGCGGTGGCCTATCTTACTTCTCATTGTTTCATGACAGTTTATGAGGTGAGTTATACAGTGGCTCGTAGCAAAAACTTCAGGGGAGTTTTCGTCTTCGTAGCTAGTCGCAAAAACTTTATGGGAATATTGGTCATTTATTTTGAATGGGAAATATACTTTACACTTTTAATGAAATGTCGACAGTCACGGAGAAAAGCGACATCAAAGTTTTCATTTTTTTTCAATATTTCTGTTTTATCTTCTGTAAAATGAATGTAATTAATATTGAATATTAAAAATTCATTATCTTTGATATGAGTCAAATAAAATTATTAAAACCCTAAAAAAATTTAATTATTTTCTTTTTTAAGGTTTTTGTCATTTTATTTGACTTGTATAAAAGCGAATGAATTTTATATTCCATGTAAGTTACTGTAGTGATAGTCCGACATTTTATTGAAAGCAAGTCCGAAGTACTGAAAAAAATGAAAATTTTGACATTGTTTATCTCCGCAACTGTTGACATTTCTCCCAGTGAAAAATATTTTCTATTCAAAATTGAATGAAGAAGACTTCCCTGAAGTTTTTGCTCCTAGCTACAAGACACCTTGAATTGTTATTAATTACAAGCCCGGTAAGTTAAAATTCTTTAAACCAATATTCAATTCATCTCATTCAATATTCAATTCTGCGATAGAAATTTTCATGTGTGTACATATTTTTCTTACAAAACCTTTCTTTCATTTCTTTCATTCTTTCATCATCAAAAAGAAATTTGCGCAGTTAATTTCCGGATATTTTGCTGTGCTTCTGCGACCTTTCTGGCCGACGTTTCGGATAAATAACTGAGAAATAGATTATTTAAGTTAACGTATTTTAGCGTGGAATGACTGTGGCCTGTGATGTCGTCTGACCTAGTCGAGATTGTCGCACCACAGGCGGTAAGCGAACACGAGCAGCGTGACAGCACATGCTGGATCGTCGCATGAAACAAAATTATTTTTGCAACTCAACTTTAAAGTCCCATAACTCTTTCATACGTAGAGGTAGATTATATTTTATATAAAAAGAAATGGAAACTTCTTCATTGATTTTAGACATAAAAATAATTTTTCATCTTATCCTTTGAATATTCACAGATGGCGATTGACACCATTTTTCTCTGTTTCTGTGAAGACTGTGAGAGAAATGATGGAATCTCACGTCCTTATTATATGAGCAGAGGACTTATGGAATTTGTGCAGAACAGTAAGAAAGCTCTGGAAGTTGATGACATGGAGAAGCCAAAACAAGCCTGGACTGCACCTAAAACCATATCCGAAAGTGTAGATAGATGAAGAGAAGTCCATAAAGCATAATATATTCGTAACGTGTGTAAACTGATATAAAGATTATAATTTTTTAAGAACAGAATATTATTATTAGTTGTGGCTGTGGTAAGATTATTTTTTAATAACATTGTACAATAGCTAACTGCATACGGAAGTACAAAATTATTTTTTATGTAAGTAAAATACAAATGATTACTGTTTTTCAAGAGACCATTGTTAGGAAATAATAATGACTCTCTAACAATTGTCTGTTACATAAGTTCGCTTAAACATGTAATCTGAGTATCGTGAGTATAGTAATGTGAATAACTAGAAGTTTGTTCAAATCAATTTCCTTACTAAATCATTAACCCTTGAGTTAAATTTATTTTATATGTTTTTTATATATCTAGTCATATTATTTTATTAATTTGAATTTAATTGTTGGTGATCTGTGATCTGCTTTCAATGTAATTTTAATATAAAAGGATTTATAAATAAACTTATATGTGTATCATGTTTAAAATATTAATCTGATGGCCGATAGTTCTTGCAATGGTAGAAAAGAAGAATTTAAGAATTCCAAATCCCATTTTTACTCATAAATAATATGTTGTGAGATTTGGCCAAAACAAGGATGATATTAAATGTAAATATATAAGTAATTTTTAATATTATAATAGATTTGATCAATTTGTATGAAAATATTATTTATTTTACAAATCCAGAAAATGTATGTTTATTATTCTATGTACATTCTGTATGTGAATACAGAAAATCTTAAAAAGCAACCCTTTCAAAGAAATCTTCCATATTAAAATAATTACCATATATATATATATATGTATGCTCGAGTATCAAAGCCAATCGATAAGTATAATAAGTCCAAATTAAATTTTAATTGAGGGTTTCAAAAAGTCATAAATTAACGCCTCAAAGATAAAAAATTAAGCAAAAAAAAAGGCAAAAGTTTTTTAATAATACAATATTATATTACGTATTCATATTTAAAACATGGAATGTTTTCATGATGAATCTGCTTTGTTTTTGGCATTTGCATTTTTCGCCAGTAATGAAATGTTTTTCTTTGATATTAAACTCTTGCATTTAAATTCTATAAATCTCTGCATATTCCACTAGCTTCAACCGGCTTCAAATTATATTTATATTTCTTTTTAATTACAGTAAAATATGCTTTAACTTTAACTGACCTATAAGTTAAAGCGAATATTTGCTACTTCAAATTGTCAACTTATACTCTAGTACAAGGCTGCCCAACGGGTTACAATGTGGCCCGCGAACTCATTATAAATGGCCCGTAAGTAAAATTAAAATTCTCGCCAAGTTGAAAAAGTGTCACACGCTGCAAAAATAAGTGATGCGCGTTGCCCACGGTCATACGATTAGCGGTCCTGATCGGAAGATCATGGATAGCGAGTATGTTTTTTGTTCGAGCTACAGAATAGTTCGCGCACATACCATTTTATTGACAGTTGCAGTTTATTATTTTCGATTAAAATTAGATGCTTATTACAGTCGTTTGAGAGCAGATTCCAGGACTCTGAAAGTATAAGAGAAAATTTACAAATTTTTGTGAATCCTTTAATAATCAGTTTGACTTATATGATCAGTTATCCTGCCAATATTCAGCTGGAACTCACTGAACTGCAAAATCATTCTGACCACTTAAAGAACTTTTTTGAGAAAAAATACTTTCAATGTCTCAAACTTGTTGGGAAGCATTGGTAAAATTGGTTGAAATTGGTGCCAAAAAAAGACTTTCCTGCAATAACTGACCTAGCCTTTCAATTAATACGTAGTTTCGTATCAATGTTTGTGAAAAGATGTTTTCAAATCTTAATTATATAAAAAAAATAATTACCGCACATCTACTGAGAAACATATACCTGATTTGTTGTTACTGTCAACATCTGATCGGATGCCTAACATAGGAGAATTTTTAAAACCGAAACAATTTCAAAAATCACATTAATTATACCAATTATTTAGATTTAGATTTTTTAATTTTGTTTCTTTATTTGGCAGAAGATGCTATTTATTTTACAATTTTAATAAACGACAATATCATAATATTGCATTTCATTTGTTGCACAAAAATTTAATTGTTTAAGTCTGTATATTAAGAAACCAGAAACTGCAACGATCATTGTTGAATTTTACATGAATATAACCATCACAAAAATGTGATGGTTATATTCATGTAAAATTCATAAAAAAAATCACAAAAAAAAGAATATAACCATCACAAAATTGTGCACGAAATTACACGGCAGACAGGGTACATTCTGCGTTACGTATGGCCGGCATCCGACCGGTTAACATCCTGCTATATGTCAATATGATGCTAATATGGGGTAACATTCTTTGGGGTATTCTTTGTCATTTTCTCCAAATTTGAATAAATCGTCATTTCAATCTGGTTTTATTAATGTTCTAAATTTGCTACGGCATAAGATCTTCAGTTTAAAGAACCATTTTGGTTGACAGGAAAAAAATACTCGAAACTCGGAGGTGAATTCTCGTGCAACTAGTTTATCACTGCCAATTTTTTGCCTTGAGTGGAGATTTGTCGAATGCCTTACCTCTTTTAAAACCACCATCCGGAAGATGCATAAAAATATTTTGCTTCGGATGCACAGATAAAATAAAATTATGATACCGCTGACAATTGATATTATCAAGCAACATTGCGTTATAAATTATGCACTCTATTCTAAAGAAGTGACAATGAAAACTGGATGTAACTAACCCTCATAAAACACTAAATCAAAATAAATAGTGAGTTTTACCTCTAAAGGAACTATGTTTAAAATGAAATTTTTTTTTCTAACATTATCTGAAAATATAGAGTAAATTAGACGATTTAAGATAGTAAAATGAAAAAAGAATTTTTGCAGATTCAACAGTATACTAGCGATGGTTAAACCATTATTTTAACCGGTTATTTTCGGTAATTATTTGGGATTTGTATCTGATTATATCGATGATTCATAACTAAAATATAATTGTTGCCTAGTAGCGATGGTTGCCCATCGAACTGCAAAAAATCACTTGCCAATGATCGACACAATCTGATACAAATCTCAAATAACGGTTAGTGTGTCACCAGTTAAAATACCATCACTACAATATATATAGGGACCGTCGATATATTATTTAAAAACGCCTGTTTATGTAAATTTGAAGTGTTTTTAAACCCTTAAAATTAAATAATTTGTTAAGTATAGATTTTTCTTCGTAATGTTGGCTTCGAGACCATAAGAAACTATATTCCATATAAAAAAATAGAATTTTCCCTGATGGACTTTTCTGGAACACTGAAAACGAATTTAATGGTTGAAGTTTTTACGATAATGCCTGTATATTTATTAATTGACAAATATTCAGTTAGTTAGTTTTACATTAGAGTAAAGATTCTATCTATGTTATAGTTTTGAAAAAAGTAATTTAGTATAAGTTCCGACATAAATTAATAATAAAAACCCACAAAAAACTTTTAAAAACCAAGTTTTTATTATACTCCCTTTCTCATTTACTAGTGGAAACTGGTTTGGCGCTTAACCTACGCATTGGGCTTCGGTCGAGCGATGCTACGAAAAGGAGTAGTAAAAAATTTCCAATAATCAAAAATTATACTATAATCAGGTTCCGTGTCTACCAGATGCGTTGAAATATTTTCATACAACTTAGTAAGTTGTACGAAAAAACCATTAAAAATTTGAAAAATACAAATTTTTTTTTTTTTTTAACGAAAATTTGATAGATCTTCTTGACCGTCACCACGAGTCTGCTTGCAAAGTTTCAGCTTGATTGGATCACGGGAAAAGGGTTAAAAATCGATCCAAAGTTTTTTCATCAAGCAAGCAGACGCCACAAGTTAATATAAAGGGAGTAAAAATAGGAACTGTCAGTGGTCAGTGGCCCGCCTGTGATTTTTGAGTCGTCAATTTTGCCCGACTGTTAAAAAGGTTGGGCAGCCTTGCTCTAGTACGTAGGGTACACACATGCATAAATTGAGAATGATATTTTTATAAATAATTAAAAAATTTTAATAAAAAGTGTTTGGTCATAATATTTGGATTGAAAATGAAACACAATTGGCTCCATACATGTTTTGTATTTGAGTTAAGATTATAAATTCAACAATACACCAAAACATAAAATGTAATAAGCACATATTACACAAGATCATATCGGCAAGGCCAGCTCGCCGCTCACCGTACACATACTTCTATTTACATATATAGTGATTTCATTTAGTACTATTCAAGTAATTACACTGAGAAACACTCAAATAATTTACATCCATGTTACACATATAACAATCTAAATAAATAATTACATCTCGGTATTCGGTGAATCCTCGCAGAATACTCTTCTACAAATCAATAGTGTTTGCACCGACGGAAAGGATTATTGCACAATTAACATTTTAAAACTTAGCTTTACAAATTTCACTTAGAGAAATAGCTTTACCAAACATTCCACAGCAAAAAGAGTGACAAAAAATATTATTCTGAATTTATTTTATAAATTACCAATGTACAAAATTTCTTTAAAAAAAAATGTGTAAAATTTTTAATCTTATTTAATAAATATATGAATTACACAGACTGTGGTCCAAGTAACATAATTTACTATACATAATTATTTAAATGTCTTTTCAATTGTAATCCAATAAAAATGTATAGTATTTTGCTTAATGTACATAGTTTTTCTTTTTAATAAATTTTCAATTAATTTATTGCTCAAAATAAAAATTCTAATAACAGTATAATTCTTTAAACCATAAAAATACCTAGAGAATAAGACTGCAAGTAAGATCGATGTAATGAAGTAACCAACCACCGGTGATAACAGAAAACTTAAATAATAAAATATAAAGAACATAAAATATCAGGTAATGTTGAGTGATAGAAAGTAGTTGCTAGTTATACATACACAGAAATAAATTATCTTCCACACTGAGAAAATAGTTTTCAAAACTCAATAAATGTACAAAAGTAATATTTATCTGAAATTGAAAAAGTTACTGTTACATATTAAGAGAATACATTATTACTACATTGCTGTAAAATAATAAATTATTTAGATGAAAGAATTCTGATTTAATAATCTTGTGATTGCTTTCCATTGGATCACAATGGTGCGGAGCACTTTTGATTGATATTAGTCATAGTCATTCCAACAAAACAAAAATTCTGAGGGTAAAAACGTAATGTCTTAAATTTCTAGCACCAAATAGAAGGTTAAAAAAAAAATTCAGAGCAATTATTATACAGTGATTCTTGAAGCAAGCGTGTTGGCAAAATGTTTATAGTACCACACAAGAAGCAACAGTCCTCCATTGTGTTCCTAATATTGCTTATAAGCATAAATATTTTCAATAACACCCCAGGGCTTCCAATTGCTGGCTGCGAGCAACCTCATTTAGTATATATAGTACTCTCTTTTCTTGTATTAAGGATTTTATGACCTTTAATATTAAAAGACCTTATTTAATAACAGAATAAACAAGTAGAAAACATTATTTCCTGAATATAAAAAATCTCACTCAGAATAATAAGGCAGTAGAACAGTGATATCTTTTTAAAGTATACTGTAGAGATAAAAGTTTGTGTCCTTTGTGCATTTATGTCCTGGACAAGGTCTTACCTATAATAACAACATTACACACAAAGTAATGGTCTAACAGAATAACACTTTAATTCATCTAGCATTTTAATCAGCATGAATGGGTACAGTAATATAAATTATACCTTTACTTTTATCTGACTTTGTTCTGGTTTTTGAAAATGTACAATATCAAGTGTCACAAATGTTCGGAAAATAGATATGATGGTTTTCTTTCAAGAAGATATTTAACAAGCAATTGAGAAAGGCAGATTCCTCTAAAAAGTTATGGTGTCCAGAGAAAGTTTTTTGTGTTTTTATTTATTAATTACCTTATATATTGTGACAATTGTAACTTGACCTCATCATCACCAAATACGAATTAATGTTGATTATATTGAAAAAAAAAATACAATTAATTTTTACATGATGTTAACGGGGAAATCATGCAATACTTTATTATCGGTAATCTTATATTTTAAATATTAGAGTTGATCTGCAGATGGCAAAGAATTTCAAAATGTGTGATGACCACAATAAGACTAGACAAGCTGGCAAGCATGTATTCTATCGCCAGATCTTATTCATGTCTGTGGCGAGTACACTATGCGCAGACTTACAGAATTGGAAAGGTGGATTATATAAAGTAGGAAAATTTCTAAAATGAAATACACAAATGAAAAAGCGGAAATTTCGTGTGTCAAAACTGAAAGCCGAAAACCTGGCCATAAAGTAAACCGAAAAAATACATAATGTATGATTGTCGGCCGCTCCAACCAACACATATGACAGGCACACTCGCTAACTTAGAAACTTTAACACCTTCATGTATCTCGGATCAACCTTAAGCAACTCCAGATATGAACAAGAAGCATGACTTTTTCCTAGGCATATATTTTGAAAAGAAACAGAAATAAGAGCTATGTCTTGTAATATTCCTGTCACAATATTTAACATATAATTCAGATTTTAATATTTCATAATATTCTGCCAGACAAATATTTAACTTCGATTATTTTTCGATATATATGTTTAAAATAAGTCATGCTTCTTGTTCTCCCTGCACACCCCTGCTGATCCCAGACCTTGGAATTCCACATATTCTTCTATGGAGCAGAATCTAAAGTGATTGAAGCATGAGAAAAAAAACTGGTGCTTTTAAAATGTGTGTGCTTCATACTCCACTGACCAGCGAATGTCTTCAAATCGAGACAAATCCAAAATGAGCACCCACAATGAATAATACAATTTTTTTACACAAATCGCAATAAGGTGAAAGCCCGGGAAGATTTCTGTGTTAGGGAAAACAATTCAAAGTGCTGGATGTAACCAGTGGACATATTTCCATCTGTACACTAGGCCTCCCGACTCGCCGAGGACAGATACAGATAGACTTTAAAAAGATTCAATTCAGAGAATTCACGACCATCAGTAATGAGAAGAATAATGACAAAAGGAAAAGTACAAAATATTTATCTCAATAAACAATATCCGATATTTTGAACATAAATTTTGTATATTTCTCTTTTAAACAAGTGGAAAACTATGATGGGATATACAAACAATGAACATGAAATAATATTTATATTTTTGTAGAAAACAACATTGTTTCTTGAAAAATCAGTAAGTTTATTTTTTGACTAATTTCCTTAAAACAATACATTCACTTTTATAAACAATAAGAAATATATATGCTACAAGAAATGGACAAAAACAAATATTTCCATTTGCACTCCAGAATTGCAATTGGTCTATCTAAACATTTAGACACAACAAGTAACATTTATATAGTAACATGTTTTGGTGTTCTTTTCTCACAAAAGGCAGTGATCAGAGATTTAGAGTGTTGTTTGTACTTTAATATGCGGGGAATAATTATTATATTATTAACTTAACAATACTATTTTTAATACTTACTTCTTCAAACGACAGTTGCAAATGTAACTGTATAACAATGTAAATTTAAATTAAAAGCTTACATTTTTCCCTAACAAGTAATTGAATGACTTTTACTACAACACATTATTTTGTTCTCTAAATATTTATAAAACTAAATCACAAATGAAAAACCTTTTCAGAAGCGTACAACGTTCCAAAACAAATCTAAGTCATTCAGATAAACACACAGGTCTTAGTGAACTCTTATTCATAAGGATGTGAGCTTCAAATAAAATATAATGAAACAAAAAATGTGCTAAGGTTTTCAAGACCTCTCAGAATATTCTGTGAACAGTTTTCTGGGCTCTTTTAATATGTCTCTGATTGGTTTTTCCAAATCAACAACATCAGCCCTGACGATGGACCCCGCAATGGGACCTAAAAATGTCATCTAGATATTGGAAACAGCAGAATAGCTCCGAAAACTCCATACGGAGGTAGAACAATCTGTTAAACTAATTTTTCCTAATCATGTGAACTTTGTAATCAGAATCTTAAGGACACTTTTATTTTGCATTTAAAAAATCTTTAACTTTTTTTCAACATAGATCTTTTGAATGACTAAAAACTTAACTCGTATTTATTTTAAAATAAAGATGTGAACACGTAAACAGGTCACATCCATATTCAAGTAAAAGAGTTTGTGCTATGAAATCTTATCTACCCGGCCACACAGTCACATCTTTGAAAATATTTGTTTGCGTCATTTTAGCTAAAATTCAACAAAAGAAGATAGCAAAAATCACATCTTGCGGATGCAACTGATGCTAATTTTCATGCACAATCTTCACAAAAAATATTATAGATACATATTTTAACCTCAAGTGTATATACTAAAGTCGACACAATAAAAGTACATCATATACTACAGTAAAATGTGGAGTACTTCATATATGATAGTTGATTTTTTTTTTTTATTTCAGTCACCCACTGAAAAATCAATACAAGCGTATGCACAAAAATGTGTAAATAGCAATAAAAATACGTAAATGATGAATTCAGTATTACTCATGTCAAATTTAGTATTACTATACAAAACTTGTCAGTCAGTAGATTATTACAGGCTGAAAAATACATTCACCAATTTATCCTTGCAACGTAGTAGGTATGTATTGGAATACAGTATATCATGAGAATGAATTTTAAAAAATTAACATTAGTTTGTCAGAGGTCTGTCAAAGGGTTTCTGTAGAATTAAATCTCATGCCATCATTTTCTTTTAAAGAATGAGCATATTTAGATTATTTATATAACGTTACTCTCAACTACTTTGAGGGCAACCCACGTCAAATTATGGTCCTCAGGACCAGTTTCACACTGTTCATCTTCAGAGTACCTTGTCAATAAGTTGCCCTTCCGAAAAGCGCATGGTACACAACCGTTCGGAATCGCAACTTACCAACAGGTGAAAGATGGAAAAATTATTGAAGTATTTGTGGATGAGTGGATTTCTCCAAAGACGATATTAATACATCTTGATTTGTTTCTAGTGACTCTTGCACTTAATTGGTTCTTATTAGGGTTATTTATGTTATGTGTGTACAAGGTATTTGTGATAATGTGGAAAAATACGGCTATTATTTGAATTATTTTGTCAATTAATTAATGTTATTTTTTATCTACGTCATGCTTCAAACTTCAAAATGAGGCATCAGTTGGCTTATGTAGCAAAGTTATTATTTGGAAACAAAAGCCGCTATCTACTGCGTTAAGGGTAATGAGCGTTGAAGAACTGCGACTCAAGCCAGCAATCTACTACCTACGTTGAATGCACAGCACGCAACACCGCTTATAGAGCATTTTACAGTCCAGAGCCACCTAGTACTGTAACAAGGTGGGGCTGTTAAGGAGCCTCTGGGGGTACCGTGTAAATCTAAGGTCTCTCCCTGAAATGGAGTTGGACTTCCTCAACTTCAAGAAAAACCTTGAACTGATAGCTATAACACACCAACTACCTCTGCAGACCTCCAAATGACAAGGAGACAATGACAATGTTGGCCAGATATAAAAATTAATGTTTCTTACTAGTGAGTTTTTTTATTTTGTGCAATCATTAAATAAATTTAACGGTATTAATTAATTTGAACCTTCGTAGAAATGAGTTTGTTTACATTTATAAGTTATTAAGATAAAGATCTTCCGTGCAAATCTCAAGTTAGCGAGGCATGACATTGTGTCATGCTCCTGAGAATGATGCAGGGACAAAAAAATCTATAGAATATAAATATGTATTTGTAAAAAAATATGAAATAAAATAAGAGAAGTGTGTGACATGACAGGAAGGATAATTGGTATTTTAACTGGAAGGCAAAAAGAAGATTAGTGAAGGAAGTCGTAGACCACGTAGCGGGGTACGAAAAACAAGAAACTTTCCATAGCAGTAGTTTTCTATAATCACCTTCAGTGATTTTTTTGTAGAAAATAAAGCCAGAACTCATTTCGAGTTAAGAATTTTTTAAATGAAATTTAAAACAGACAATGTAGGTTGGAATAATTTAGAAAAATCTGAAAATGTAAAAAAAAAAGTCAGAAAGTTTTATAGAAAATTCCGCAAGGATCTGGATAAAAATCCACATCTCGTCAATTTGTGAAAAATACATCAAAACCCGCCAAGCGTAATTTTTCAAAAATTACTTTTATTACAGGAAACGAAATAACCTTATGAAATGGCATTCCTGTACAAAAAGCACTTATCACCCCAATACAAGATTGAAACTATTAAATACAAATTGTCCAGGAAGAAAAAATTATACTGCATGGCAAGAAGACAATGAACAGAGATAATATAGTTGTTGGAAGATAAAAGATTGCATTATTGATACCAATTGTAAGAAAAATAATATTTATGAATCCTCATACTTCTACAGGGCATGGTGGTGCATACGGACGGATTCCTCAGATTCCCAGCGTCATAGAACAGAATTAATTGATGAATCAATTTGTACCTCATTCCTTTAATATTATTACATCATTAGAATATCTTCTATCCTCTGCTTACACGTAAGCGAGGTGACATGAGGTATCAAAAAAATAAACAAAAGGGTTATAGTAATTAATTCAATTTTTTTTTAATTATTTGCGAAGTCATTCTTTGGCAACTCTTGGGTAGCTCATTTTCGCCAATCCGATTTTAGGCCTTTCCAGACCTTCCTCTTAGAGAAATATAATTTGCTGTTGCATCACAATACCTTTTTGTACCTTTCCAACATACTTTACTGAACTAAACAATGAGTACATAATATATTGAGATATACACATTTATATATTAAAAAATAAAATTTCATGGTTGAGGAAATCAAAATAGAATACATTATTGTCGACGGACGGACGGCCAAAAATCAAACAGCTGGAAAGACATTTGAAAAATAGTACTACAATTCTCAATAGTTCTCGCAAACAATAATCACGCTATTAATACGTCAACTAAATGATCAAAAAATTATATTGACTAAATTACTTGAAATAATAAAATTCAGATCGCATTTGTAAATTCATACCTCATAAACTTTTGAATTTGAGTCGGAAATTAAAAACAATAACAAAAAAATTGCAACATTAAGAAAAACGTCACGCCTAACTGCAGGTTGCGAAATAGACATATTATACTTTGCTATTATTAACTAGCATTGTCGTTAGATATGCACAAAAAACCAACCGTATTTTATACTCGTATGCTTTTTAAATGACAAATTTGTATGAATTTTTTGGTTACATAGAAATGATGAAAAACATGAAATTTGCATTACATAAATTTTTGATTTTTTTTAGCAACAAATCTTCCGATTCACGATACATAAATTGAATACTTGTGATTTTTTTCAAATTATTAGAACCTAGGTAATAGGGTGAAAAAATTTTATTACTATTTTATAGCTGTACAGTAATGGATTTCTATAGAGCGTTTAATAGGATAAAGAAATCATAAGATTATAAATAGGATGAGGTCAAACGAGATAGATTAATAATACCAATCAACATATTGGCAATCAGACCAGGGATTTTTTCTATTTTTGAAAATGAAAAATGTTATTTCTCATTGCTAGTTCTGGTACTGTACTGGCATAACTTGGCTATAAGAAACAAAACTTTTGTCACATGAATTACTTTTCAAAAATTGTTTTTCTGGATTCTGGAGAGAAATATGAAAATAATTCTTCAACAAATAAAAGTGTTCAGCTTGAGCACAATTTTATGGACGAAGTCAAATATTAATATCTAGTTAATAATGTTACAACGGACCATTAACTATTACGTCAACAACATCAAACACAATCTAATTTTGGAGGGATACTTCAAACTGTCGAGACATTTTGGTGCCTACAACTTGAATTTGGCCCCCCCTATCCTAAACTGAAGAGATTACCACACATCAAAATTCTACAACAAAATTTATTATAAAAAACAAGAATCTTATGATTTTCTAGTGATGATTTGTACATATATGCCTTTACAAGTCTGTTAACCAGGATAAGCTACGGAGCTTACTTCTGTGCAGTCAATGGTGTCAGTAATCTAGCTATGGGACCTACTTCTGTGCAGTCAATAGTGTCGGTAATCTAGTTATGGCCAATTAATTATGTAAAATAAATTATTAATGATTAAAAACATTATTTTTTATGATTAAACCTATATATTTAAATGTATATGTATATGTTTTGTTTCAGATTTCCACGAGCGCTATTATATGGAACAGTAGTGGTTTTTGGAATATCTCGCGTTTCCTTTGAATAGTCTTCTTGGGAAGACCTAGGCCACATCGTGCCGAAACGTCAGCCTAGGTCTTCCCAAGAAGACCATTCAAAGGAAACGCAAAATATTCCAAAAACCATTACTGTTCCACATATATATATAGGTTTAATCATAAAAAAGCGCAGCCAGCAAACCGACAACTGACAGATCATCAGCTAGCTGTCTGTTTGCAACTGTATAAATAAATGTATGTAGAAACTATTATGTCTTTACAGGCACTCTTAAATAAATATTAAATAATTTTTACATACAAATTGAGGTTCAAATTAAATTAGTTACAACTGTTCAGTGAGAAAAGACATATCTACCAGTTTGTACATTATGTTTAGATATTATGAAGGTGCAACATACAAACGTACTTGGTTTTATGGTTTTTATATAACATTATGATGAAAAATGCATTGTGATACTTACTATACTATACAAAGTAATGGAATCATGCCATTTGTCAAAAGATTCATAAAAAAGATGTAGCACACTACCAAAATCAGACTTTCAAAACACGAATGTTTCCATTCTTAGTGCACATACCCAAAGATTTCAAATATATTTACACGTAATATCAAATTCTAAGAATACACATATTTCATATGATATCACCGAAATTCATGCGGCTCGTCTAGCTTTACAAAAAAAAATGTAATTGAGTAATGTTGACGGCAGAAAGTAAAGCGATCAAACTGCCAACAATTAAAATTTAAATTGCACCAGTTAAACTTTTGTAATAATAAATAAATGTGTATAAAAAATAAAAATTCAACCCATCAACATACCTTCTCGTAGTCCAGATTAGGGGTCCAAGGTTTTATTACGAAATCTCATTGATAAATATGAGATAATTCTGATTGTACTGATTTGATACCTCAAAGGTGTCTTATGCGCAATTAAAAAGTCAAAAATGGCCAAACCCAATCCCCTACAAGTGAACAGATCATCCAAATATCCCAAAAAGACACTATAAACCCACCAGTTCTACTTAAATCACCCCTACCGTCGTGGCCAATGCTCCTTCTGATTCAAGTACCATCGTACTATCAGATCCCAATTCTTAACAATCGCAAGAGGCTAGAGATGCTCTACCTGTGGTATGCTGATAAACAAAATAGTCTCTTCAAAGTAGGTAGATTCAGGTGTTGACCCCCATCTCTTTTACCTAACTACAGGTTTTGCAAGACAATCAAGATTGGTTTGTCTTCTTAAAAAAACTAATAACAACTTTAAAGTATTTTAATTTAAACTAAATTGAACTTTGTAATGCACACACATTGAGTTAAATTTAACTCAACTATAGTTTCGAGAGGTGCAGTCCCTCTCATCATCAAGATAAATTACACCTGATGATGAGAGAGACTGCTCCTTTTGAAACTATTGTCGTGTTAAATTTAACTCAACGTGTGTGCAAAGTTCAATTCAGTTTAAATTAAAATAATTATGTCGCACCACAAAGTAACTGTCATATCAATTAATAAGTTTAAAGTAGCTCAGTGGCAGTCTGGTTTTTTGTACGAGAATGAATCAAAAGAGGTCGTGGCTGACTTGATCACCTCCATGACTCGAGCTCTTCTCGATACTGACTCAATGGAGAAATCACCAAAGAAATGAGAACTACAGCCAAATACTTATCAGAAATAGCAATCACATTAAATTAGTCTATAAATTGCCTATGCCAAAAATCAAGCATTCAACATATCATCTTTAAGAACTGTTCTAGCAGATTTCAATATGGCAATGCCATGGTCAATAAAATGGAGGCTGTAATAACTCGCATCCAAGCACTCACTAGACACGGAGACTCAATCACAAACGTATTGGAACCTCCCAACGTCTAGAAACTCGGAGGATGACCTCCGAGTTTCTAGACGTTGGGAGGTTCCAACGTCTAGAAAAGCAATGAAGCATGAACTACTAATGATGATGACTCCTGGATGAATTCTGCCCCATATTATCCAATCTTGTTACAGTAAAACCCCGTTAATTCAAACCCCGATAATTCGAAATTTTTAAAACCCACAAGTCCCAAAATGCTAATTTCATAGTATATTAACCCCGATAATTCGAAAAACCCCGGTAATTCGTAATTCGAAATCATTTTTAGCCCCTTGCGCCATAAATCAATACATTTTAGTTCACATAATTCGATTTTTTTTTTAAATTTGACGAAATTTAAAAAAATATATCGATTTTTTCGCAAGTTAGAACAACAAATATATACTTTAGTAATATAAATGTCGCGATCTTAGTATAAGCATAATAAATATTACATTTTCGATATGATTTCTTGAAATGCAAAAATACTGACGTTTTTTTCATGAATTTTACTATTTTTAGGGAATTTCGCAATCGCATCACGATTTTTGATATTTTGAAATAATTTTTAGTCCTTTGCGGCATAAATCAATACATTTTAATTAACAAAATTCGAATATTTTTTTTTTAAATTTGACGAAATTGGTAAATATTTCGATTTTTTCACAAGTGAGAACAACAAATATAAAGTAATATAATGTCGCGGTCTTCGTATTAGCATAATAAATATTGCGTTTTCAAAATGATTTCTTAAAATGTGCAAGAATACAGACGTTTTTCACTAACTTAATGGCATTTTTCACGAGTTTTACGATGTATGGCGAATTTCGCAATTGTATTGCGATTTTAATTTTTTTTTGTGCCTTGAATTTAAAATTAACGGAGTTCCGCGTAATTCAAAATGTTTTTTTTTTTAGTACCTTGAATTTCGAATTAACGAGCTTTTACTGTCCTTGTTTAGATTCATTTAGATTATTTTTAGTTTTAAATCCTCACTTAATATAATTTGAAATTTGTTATTAATCTACATCAATAGTTGAAATTTTTGTTGTTTTATTGTTTAATTTATCATCTTTAAATTAAATTATCTAATTTAGCCCTGTCACCCACAACAAGTAACCAGAAAAGGGCTGTTGATGGAATCCTTCCAGTAAACCAATCAATATTATTTATCTCATACCTGAAATACCACACGATCCATTTGTAACATTTTTTAATACAAATGCATCAAGATTTAAGGGCAGGTTTTGAGGCTGAATTTAATGAAGAAATCAATAATTCTGGAAATAAATGGTAAGCAGATGGGTTAAAAGGAGTCCATACATTATACTAAGTAAAGTGATTAATTATTAGCAAATCAAAAACATGTTCAATTCTGTTCACATTAAAAAAATATACATATTAACTAGAATAATTAATTCTTGGCAGTTAAGCTTACCTTCTGCCTATAAAAATAAATAATCATACAGTAAAACCTTGTTTAACTGAAATTCACAAGAGAACTTTAACTATTTAAAAGAAATAAAGTTGCAACAATATTTTTACTATTTTACTATATTAAGTTAAGCTCTTGCGCTGTGACAATTAGGACTAGCAATAACTAAATTAGGTTTTTGAGACGAGGCTTGATTTCTTGACTCCTCCGTCACTAGATAAGATTTATTGCGAGACTAGACACCACTTACATTTTACAATTATGCAAACCCTCTCAAAACGGGCAATGAAAAAACATCGCAAAATTTATAATGTAATATGCGTTTGATGAGGAACTGTATTATTCATTAAAAAAAATGGCGTAATTTTGTGTGGTGACTTATTATAAACAACAATTGTTAAACTTTAACTAGTAGTGATCTTCAGAATAAGTGCATGAAGGGAGCATACAAATCGCAGCAAAACGCAATAATTGCTCAAGGGTTTTATCAGGGGACATTTAAATCACATAAAGCTGGCAAGTGGCATTGCCAATTCGTACTGCAAAAGATGTACATGGTGCTCCCCATTTCTTCATTTCCTAATGTCTTTGACAGTACCCACCTTGGGCTAATTATAATTATATATAATTGATTACTTGAGCTGTGAAATATTTTAACTCAAATTATATTGAATTTCGAATCAACAAGGTATTTACTGTAATGATATCTCAATAATCAAAGTGAAATCTTCTGAATTTTATCTGAACTCAAAATAAATCTGACAATTTTTTGCATATGTGCGCCATCTTCTAATTACGAAAGTAATTTATCAAATGACGTCAAGGAAAAATGGCGAACTCATGACCATATATCATTTTTACAATTCCTACGCTTGAAAGAATATATGGAATACATGAAGAGGTATTGTTGTCCACAAAAGTGAAGAGCAGAAAATATGTATACAGAGATTACATGTAAGCGCGTTGAGAGCACACAAAGCTTCAGATTAAGAAGTCTTAGATCTCAATATGTACACAATATCGTATTTTTAACGTTACCTCAAAACAATTATTGACATCAAAACAATAAAGGAAAAAATACTAATATGTACATGCTATGCACAATGTGTTGTTATTATGGGTATTGCTAGGAAATACAATATTTTTAGTGGTAAACAATCCTTACTTAAATAAAATATGTATTAACTTCTAATCAGTCGTAATCGTCTGAAGATATAATAAAATAATGGGATAGGTATGTTGGCCATTAAATACTATATCAAGATAGGGACATTTGAGAAATTGCCACGATAAGTAATAAAATTTGGCACCATCTAATAAGTATTTACACAAAATCCTAAACTTCACCACAAAACTGAAAGTTTTAAAGTACCACATTAAATATGACTAATTGTAATAAATAATAAATATTCTTAAATACATAGTAACACAACACTTTATAAATATCTGACAATAATGTAACACATCCATAAAATTTATCTATAAAATGACTTCATTTTAATCTGTACACTTCACAGAATCTGGGATATAATAAATTTGAGGTATAATTGTACCAATGTCCGTCAACACAAACCGCAACATTTTGATGCATCACCTAAATGTATTTGGCATATACTAAACTGTGGACCGGGTGAGTTTAAATGCACACCATTATCTCCCGCGCGTCCATTTCTTGGGGCCATGTCAGCTATCAGCTTTATACGTGCACGGTGCGAGTCCATTACCAAGGGTTTATCTCTGCAGAGCTCGTTCACCAGGAGCAGGCTGGAGGCTCCGGCCGAGGTGATCTTATCCCGCACAATACTCCCGCAGGACTGAGCTTTATACAGCCTACCTCCACGCCCCAACAGCCCAGGGAGTCCGGGCAATCGAGGTAAGCACAATTTTTTGTGCACCTGAAAATACCTGCTCAACAATCTCACTTTTTTAAAACTATGTTTTTCTGACACCGTCACGAGTTTGTGGCAATTTTCTTTTTCTTCCGTCCGAATTTGCGGACGTAAAGGCGAGCATAAAAAATGTAACGCGGATACTTTTTCTGGTGTGGGGGATTTCTCCGGTTCCTTTCTTACATCGGGAGGTAGTTGTACGGGACGTCGACCAAAGAACCTGGCAGGATGGAAAAAACCCTTAGGGCGCTGAGGGGGTTGGTGGGCAGCAGGGAGCGTATCAGCTTCTTGCACTTCGGTGATTCTATTGAGGGATTGACTCTCCCTCAAGCGTGTCTCTCCAGCACGACGGCCCCCACGGTGTCGACGGCTTAAGCTACTTCCTCCACCGGTACCTCCGCCACCCGTACCCCCTCCACCCGTGTCTCTCCGGCCTCCGCTTCCCGATCCACTGCCTGTGTTGCTCCCTCCGGTGTGACCGGCCACCTGGCCAGAAGATCCTCCTCCGCCGTGCCCCCCAGTAGCTCCGTGCTCTTGGGAATCGCTCGAGTCATCGTGCGAATCCCTTCGCTGAGATATGGGTTTGTGAGTGGGAGTATTGAGATGTTTGGGTGGTCGCTTTTTCCGACCTTCGGAATCTTCATCAGAAGCGTCGGAGGAACTACAACTAGCTGTTCTGTGACTTTTATGATACTTGGTTCTCCTTTGCTGATATAAATTAGCTTTTGCGATATCTTCAACTTCTTTAGCGTGTTTGGTTG
>JADDOH010011547.1:0-16597 GCA_016648135.1 Agrypnia vestita | reverse complement strand
TATGTATAATGTAATAAGTATCAAAAAATAAATAAATATGAAAAAAAAAAACATATGATAATTTGTTGATGTCAACGTATTTTTATTCGATCTATACAAACGTGATACAACAAAAAAAACAGTTGTAATTTTAAATAAAGTATAACTTTAAGTCGTCTCTTTTGATAAAGAAAATTTCTCTACTAGTTTCGAATTAGATTTTCTTTCTATCTGTACAGATATGCAGATAGAAAGAATTTAATTTGTATAAATTACATTAAAAATGGCAGCTTTATTAGTCCACTCCACTCAAACGTGAGGTCTATGTTCGATTCCCGAAAAGGTCACAACATTTCCATATGATTTTTGCACCCTGGATGTTTTTGAATCGTTACAGTAATTGGGCGTAATAGCCTTTTGCAGCAAAAAAAATCATAAAGAATTATATCTATATTTTATTTGATTTTCTGATTGCTGTAAATAGTTTTTTTTTTGGAACATAATCGAAAATGTTTCAAACATTTTTAGGATAAAATATTTTTATTTTAATCATTTTCTCTCGTTGTATGTTTTAAATTTATTTATATGGCACTTTCATGAAATTAGTTTCCCTTATTTTCCGAGTCCGTAAGATACTCCGTTGCCTTGAGATCCATTAACTCCAAAAGATACGGCACCGCCGGAAGATCCAGAACTTGCAAAAGATCCGCCACCTCCTGAAGATGCTCCACTTCCAAACGACCCAGAACTTTCAAAAGATCCGGCTCCTCCAAAAGAATTAGAAATTCCAGCAGATCCAGCACCTCCGAAAGATCCGGAACTTACAGCGGATCCTGCACCTCCAAAAGATCCGGAACTACCAGCAGATCCGGCACCTCCGAAAGATCCAGAACTACTAGCAGATCCGGCACCTCCGAAAGATCCGGAACCATCGAAAGATCCGGAACCTCCGAAAGATCCGGAACTTCCAGCAGATCCGGCACCTCCAATTGCTCCAGCCCCGACAAAAGATCCACCACCTCCCGAAGATCCAGAAAATCCTCCATTTCCATTAAATACAGCTTTTGTGTTGTCTATATGCCTGTAATGATTGACATCTATATTATAGTGCCTGTAAACTGGAACTTGAACGTCAACAGGAACCTTGTTGTAAACTGGAACTTGGATTTGATTGTATACTGGAACCTGAACCGGGGTGTACACTGGAACTTTCACGTCTACTGGAACCTTGTTGTAAACTGGAACATCTATGTTCCTGTACACAGGAACCTTAACTTCGACGGGAACATTATTATAAACTGGAACCTCTATATTCTTATATACTGGTACTTCAACATTTTTGTAGACTGGAACATTGACATTATATGGCACTTGCACGGGTACTTTGTTGTAAACGGGAACATCTATGTTCCTGTAGACTGGAACTTTAACGTCAACAGGAACTTTGTTGTAAACTGGAACGTCCACATTCTTGTAGACTGGCACTTCAACATTTTTGTAGACTGGAACATTCACATTGTAAGGCACGTGCACGGGAACTTTGTTGTAAACTGGAACCTGGATATTCTTATATATTGGGACGGGGACTTCTTTGTAAACCGGGACTTGCTTCACGACGGGAACCTTTAAAAATATTAGAAATTATCATATCAATCAAAATATCATATATTTTACATAAAATATATTTGCATTTTTTATACAGCATGTATGTTCTGAGAACACAATTACTGGATTTGTCCACTGATAATTAAGATAAATTATAGAAGTCTCACAGAGTCGAAGCTATTTATATGAGAAATATGTAGGGAAGTATTTATCTTACAACCTGTATGAGCTGGCTTAAGTAATCACTACACATCGTTCACCAATTCCATCGTAAGAATACCCACACATCGAATTTTTTAAGTTGTACATGAGTTCCATATAGGAATCATCCGTATATTTCAAGGGGCTGTACTAGTGACGTCTGTTGTCTCTTCTCATGAAAAAGTATACATAGACTTCTATACATACTTCTCATATAAATAGCTTCATCTCTGTAAGACTTCTATAATTTATCTTAATTAAAACTAATGCGCTCTAATCAAGCATATTCCCAAGCAAAGTATAGTCACCCCCCCGACATGATAGATATCCAGAGACAGAAAAGTATGTGATAATGTAATTAGTGAAAAGTAATTACTTAGATATTTATTTAACAAAACACATTTGAAAAATCTAGATTCGTTACTAAAAAAGAAAATAATTATGTAATTTATTAAAATAATTCAATTTAAATTTACAACTTTACAAAAAACATGGTCCGTGATCGTCGGCAAACGCCAAGGATTAACAAGAAGAAGAAAAAGAAGAAAAACAAGAATAAGAAGAAGAAGAAGATCAACTTTAAATATTGAATATATTCTGACCTGGTACTCCCTGTAGACCGGAACATGTTTCACAACAGGTATGTTAACCTGGTTGTACCTGCGAATTGTGTGAATATGTTCGTTGGCAATGGGCTGGGACCAGCCCTGGTAGACCGTAGGGGCGTTCAAGCCGTAGGAGTTGCCCCACGTCCTAAAATAATGAGACATGAATATTTATTTAGCTGAATTGTATTTCTGCAAACAGGATCCAACCCGCAAATATAGAAATAAACAGTTATACAGGGTTTAACAAAGCCAGTCTGTAATATTAAGGTGGTCCAGTCGAAATTGTTCTTAAACTTCGTAAACAAACTTGTTGCTTTTTTTCTAACTTGAAAAACGTCTATTTTAAAAGTAACTTGTATCGAATATTATAAACTCAGTCGCTGAAACATAAATGAAATGATTCAAGCTCTACAGAAATTCGCAAAAGAATTTTCCTGTAAGGTGTAACTGTCTGTAACTCAAAATTTAGACAGAAATCTGCCTAAATATCATTTTGGATTAGCAGTTTCTTTAAACTCTGAATATAAAAACGCGAAGAGAAAATGATCCTCTACATTCTGCAAAAAAAAGCCATTCTTTTCGGTGTTTTGTAAATAAATATGGAAGTTCTTAATATTGTCAATCTCTATTGATGTGTTTTTTTATTTTACTCAAGTTTCGTTATGCCTGGAAAACTAACTTCTGTAATAAATAATCAATTGGTAACAACGCCACTTAGGATGATTTTGATTATTTTCAGGAAGTTCTGATTTAAATTGATCCCCAAAACAGCATGAATAGTTATTAAGTATTATTGAAGCCCATAATTCCATAAAAATACATTGTTTTTTTTTTCTACTTAATTTATTATTTATAAAAAAGGGTTTAAAAGTTTTTCAATTATCCTCCGTGATATTGTAAGAAGGATAAATTTTCAATATTTTTTTTTTGCAAGGTTTTAATCATTTTATTTGATTTCTACCTGTTAAGGCGAATTAATTTATAATATTTCATATAAGTAATTGTATAGATGCAATCTTTGATGCCGCTTATCCCTATAACCGTTTATATTAGAAAATCTATTTGTAAAGTACTATGGACACGCTTTGTAGTCTTAAATTGTAATCTACCACCGTCAGGGGCGTACAGTGGGAACAAGAAGCTTGAATTTTTTCTGAACATATATTTTGAAAAGAAACCGAAATAAGAGATGTTTCTCGGAGTATTCAAATCACAATATTTAACATATTATTCAGATATTAATATTTCATAATTTTCTGCCAGATAAATATTTAATTTAGATTTTTTTCCCTAAATATACGGTTAAATATAAGTTTTTCTTCTTGTTCCCACTGCATGCGCCTGACCACCGTACAAAAAATTTCCACATAAAAATATTTACAGTTTTTATTTATTATTAGTTTTTAAAAACATCTTATTACTATTACATTGCTTTTATAATAGTATAATATATTAATTAAATATGAATATATTGTAATATTTAATAATATATTAAATATTATATTAAATAAATAAATATTTTTGTCACTTTCATCATAATTCATTTTTCTAAGGGCTGATTTGTCATTATCAATAGTAAATGTTAAAAAAAAGGCATTGACATTTGCGTTTTCCAGTAATCAAATAATACTTACTTTGACTATTACTACTGATCAAACAACAAGCCCTTAGAAGGTAAAAATAAAATAATGATAATTATAATATTATATAAATTTGACTTACCCGTATGGTTTAGGTTCTGCACTAACGAGACCTGCGAGAGCTAACAGTAGTATCTGAAATTAATAAATAAGTCGTCTAAAAACACAAAAAATGGAATCATCCAAATATCATCGTAGGTAGTTTCAAGGTCCCCCACAGACAGAAAATCAAAGTACAATTTAGTATAACTTGAAAGATACCTTCAGTTTTATTATATCATTGCCTTCAGTGATTACTTTGAACGCGTAATCAATATATATATATAAAAAGAAACCAGTGTTTCCCTATCCGCTAAGTTTTTTCCACAACCAGCCACATCCACCCACCGGTGGTTATGGTGGTGGATAGCCCTCGGTGTCACATCGAAAATATGCGAGTTTGGTGGGGGTGGCTGAGCGTGGGTGGGAGTGGGTGCTGAACACATTTTTTTTCTAGCACATTTTTTTGTTATGGGGACTGTGTCGGTGAGTCTAGAAGGTTCCGGAAAAACCTGCTCTAGAGAGTTCTGGAAGGAGAAGGTTCTATAAAATTCCCGAATAAGTTTCTAAACTGAGTGGTGGAATGTGTCGGTGTGTCTAGAAGGCTCCTGTTCTGGAAGGAGAATGTTATAGAAGGTTCGCGAAAGTTCTATGACGATCCAAAAGTGTACTAAAAATCTACGAGTGCGAAGCCGCGCGGGCACGGCTAGTGTTCAGATAGAATTTATAGAAATGCAGACCTAAAGATGTTTCATTACTTTTAGTACAGAGACTGAACTATACTACCATAACCTGTTTACGAATTTGCTTTTTAGACGCTTTTGAAAAACCTTACGAAACAATATTTCCTCGAGATCGGCGACAGAGCTACCTTTGAAGGTTAACTTCTCCATTATTCAAATGCACCATCATTTCGTTTTGGTGACACAGCCATCGCTTAAGTTGTTGTTTTGATCATGTATGTAAAATAATATTTTTTTGTGGCTTGTCTACTGATTTATTCAATACCGGACACAATCTAGCACGTCAGCTTATTGCTAATAAATATATAAATCTGTACATATTTTGAAAGTTAGTTTACTATCCAAGCATAATTATTACTATGTAAGTAATAATATAATTACGATTAATGTTATCTGATTTTTTTTCAATAAAAGCATAATTTTATTGTGTTAATGTTAATATCATTTTAATGTGCATAGCTAGTTTAGCTATGTGGGTGTGCCCAAGATTCATATTCTATTTAGATACATTTTAAATTCCCTTACATTATGGTTTGGCCATGTGGAACGGTTTAGCATATAGAGGACGGTGGAGAAAATTTATAAGGTGTGTTTTGAAGGTAGCAGGAATAGACATATGGTCTGGTCATTTATTTGGATGAACAGATCGACCAAATATCGGAGAATGGTCTTGTTAAAAGCTTCAACAACCGAAAAGCGTTCTTGGGAAAATGTATGAAAGTGGATGATGCAAAAATCTTGTGCAGGGATGGAAGAGCGTGGCGTTCTATCCTCCTTGCCTACCCCAGCGGGGAAACGGCGTGGTGGTTAGTTAGTTAAAAATGCTTCAAAAAATGTTGCTAGCAAGAAAAAAATACACGAAACAATGTAGTTGATCAGCGATCTGTTTTCAATTTTTTTTTCTTGTTAAGAAATATGAAATTAACAATATGGTGAATTATATTTTGACAGCTTGTTGAATACTTCAAATCCCAAAATGGAAGTGACGTTCTTATTATATATACGTAGATGCGTTGATCAGTTAAAGATTCAGATATATTAAAAAAAACAGACGGAATAAACCATGGCCCCGACGCCAGCACCACACCCTTCGAGGGTTAAATGTGCTCGCAATTTAAACGATCTAAGGCCTAAAGGCCTAAACACGAGATTTTTCTAGTATAGAGGGGTGGCACGTCCCATAATTTAAAAATGTATGTATTATACTTTATATATTAATTAATATCATTACACAATATTTTAAAATATGAATAAAGTCCTAATAAGAGCGTAAGGAATTGGATAAATATTTAATATGTAATTACCCAAAAAAAAAATAACCAAGAAATCTAGGAACATCTTAAACGAATGTTCGCCATTGGCAGATAATATCTAGGTTGTTTATGCAAAGCACGTTTTATTTGCTGTCAAAAAATTGAATTCCAGCGGCAAAGTGCCAGATGATTCATTATATAACTATTATATTTAAAAATTGCGTGCGTATGGCTTATTAAAAATGTGACGTTCAAACAACGAGAAATAATTTAATGTATACTATGCATTGTCATTTACATAACTCGACTCAAGTGTACATGTATGTCACTTTATCCTCGTGTTTCGAAAATTGGGTAGTTGATTGTTTACAAAATGCAATAGGCAAAGAATGACACTAATTATTGTTTTTTATGAAAAAAAATGAAGCGTGTATTTAATTGTAAAATTTTGTAATCTGATAACTTATAAATTTTACATCTTAAGCAGTCACTAGAAACTGCCAACATAACCAACTTTTTGATTCTCCTGAAATCACCAGCTTGCTATCTTTCCACGACCCACTCCGATCTACAAGACAGAAGTACATTTTTTCCTTTCCAGCTTATCACACCAATTAGAGGAAATCTTCTCCCATCCAACGCATATGCTCAGATTGTAATAACCTTTTGAATTCAATAGATATTTTAAACACTAAATATGAAGAGTATCGTAGTATGGTGAGGCAGATACTAGAAACTCGTCCCCCTCCCTGACCATGTGAATTATATACATGAAGAACCCTTTTATCTTTATGATGAAGTTAAATTAGGAACATTCACTTAAATGAAACTGTAAAATTGTTTGATTTGTCATTCATATCAAATTGACTTGTCTATATGTCTTATGTCTATCTGTGTCATCCTTTAATTGTGGGAGACATTTAGCTATTTTTTTCTGTATTTTGTCCTACCAAGCAATTATGTCTTTGTTGGATGACCATAACCAATAAAATATAATAACTGCCCAATTATTTAAGGAAGTATTTGTACAGAAGTATAGAAATACGTGAATATGATATTGTATAAATTAAATTCAAATAAACTCACCCCGATTTTGCTAATCATTTTGACACCACTAAAAATATATCACGCGCGAAATTCGACTGTAGTCTTCGAGGAGCGGTCAAGTTTGTGAGGTAATCAGCTCAGCGTGGGCTTATATAACAGAGCTGGGGTCAATATTTGGCAATGTTGACCATGAGGGCCATCCCACTTTCTATGTTCGGGTGGACCCAGAGCGGGCTGCTGCTCCGAAGTCTGTCCGGTCGAAGAAGGATTGTGTACCAATGTTTTGGAAACCACATTTCCCAATGGCGACCTTTCAAAATCACGCCGTTTCAGTGGGTCCAAGCAAACTGATTTTTTAGGTAGCAGGTAGAGTAAATCTTCCAAAACCGAACGATTTGTTACGGAAGCGATCTCACATCCGGTGACCCCCGAATCTCTGTGAAAACAAATGTTAGCACATAAACCAAGGAAAAGAAAAATAACATAATAAATGCTAAAAAACATAAATCTATTATTTACTTGAATAAACTGATAATAGATGATCATTAAATTAGGAAAAAAATATAAATCTTATTTCCTCTACGTGAGTTTCATAATATTTATATATTTTTTTCTACTTAAGTAGTGAAAAATTTAACAGAATTATTAAACTCACGGTTAAGGTTAATGTTTTTTCCTTATTTTATGATCATCTATTAACAGTTTATTCAAGTAAAAAAGTTGTCGTAACTAAAACAAATACAATATTAAAAAATATAGTGTTTGTTAAATAAACCGACAAATTTTGCAATAATTTTAATTAATTCAAGATAATCGTATGTTTAGTAATATTTTTGAAAAATAGGACATATCATACGTTACATAAGGCCCACAAAGTGGAGCAAATTTTCTCATTTTTAAAACATCGTAAGTTTGGTAATTTATTCATCGATTAAATAATTTATATTGTGTCATTTTATGACGAAATTGGTATTATGGAATCTGATAAATAAATTTTAGATCAAAAGAAAAAATTGTGAAAAAACTGAAACATCTAGCAATTTTTCTCCGCAATATGAGACGCAAGTTCTGAAGCTTCCCTGGACTTCTGACTTCTCATGTTCGAGACATTAAAATTTTAGAATTTTTATTGTTTTAAATTACAGACGAATTAATTAATCTTATACAGATTTCGATAGATTTTGAAAGTATTATTAATTAAAATTAATATACATTTGTAAGGTGCCCAGCCTCGTAACGTGAATAAATTACTTTCGCAAGTCCACCGCGCTGAGATCAATTATTACTAACGTTAAATAGACAAAACGATAAAATTTCACGTCAGTATTCTCCTTCTAATGAACGTGTCTCCTTAATAGTAATAAAACAAACAAATTGTAATACTTGATTGAATGTTTATAAGCATGGTTTTGTCACTTTGAAATTTATATAAATACTTTAAATTTTCTTAAAAATTCATGATAAAAAATATGTCGCGTTTTTCTGATACCTAGACCTCCGTTCATTTAGATCTCATATAAGCAATGAAGACTCTGAGAACTTTTTAACATGCAGACCCTAACTCGTCGAAGAAACATAGCTGACGCGGTGATGCTATTCAAAATAACACACAATCTAGTTGATAGTCCGGAACTTCTTCAACGAATATCTTACCACATCCCAACTCGCAATAACAGACATTCACCTACTTTTCATCTCCCATTTTGTAAGACCAACTCAAAACAAAACTCTTTTATGTACAGATCCACAAATTCATTTAACACAAACTATCACCACATTGACATTTTCAACGCAACAATAAGAAACATAAAACAAACAATATCTACACTACCGCACCCAAACTAATTTGTACATTATATCTTCCCTTCTACTCCCGTCCCACATTCCCCTCCACCCTCTCCACTCGCTATTAAAGTAAATTTTTATATTCAGTGGAAAATTTGTAATTGGCATAAAATTGTAAAAACCATTATTTCATATTTTTAAGATTCTTGTTTTGCTGTTTATTTTCCCCAAAACAAAATAAATAAATAAATAAATAGATATTTAATATTATTTAAAAATTAAAATCGCGGAGTAAATCGAAAAAATGCTACGAGGATTTAAAAACAATACCATCTGATATCTTGGAATCCAGACGGGTTTTTCGCGATGTGATATATAAATTGACAACGTTTGGAAGATTCTCCGAACCCTTGAAAATTCTCTTATTCTAGTTAAAAACTTGGAAGATTTTGTTACAAATCATACTTTAAAATTTTTCAACACAATTGCCGATTTGTGTGTTTTTTTGATGAAATATGTTAATAAGACTTTTAAACTTTCTATGGAAATATGGCAGAGAGAGAGAGAGAGAGAGAGAGAGAGAGAGAAGCAGCGCTAATAGAAGAGTACAATCGTCTTAACACCACCGATGAAGAGAAGAAGCAATATTTTCACTTGGCAGTTAAACATTATATTAATAATAATAATAATAATAAACATTATATTATTATTTAATTTTGTTTATTTTTAAAATAGTCATATAATTATGTCATTTATTTCAATCTTATGTTTAAGTCGTTTAAATCCCATGTCGTGTCAAAATGGATATTAATAAAAAAGGGCAAAATACAGAATTAATTAATACGTTATTAAATAAAAGAGACTTATCCTGATTTTGGTAATATTTGTATTTTTTCTTGTATTGTTGTATTGTATTGTTGATTTGTATTTGAGTTTATAAGATCTATTGTAATTAATTAATATAAATGTATTTCTGGTAAATACAATTTATTTATATATATGTATTGATGCACCTACAGACAAATATCAATGTGATGTTTTGTGGGTCTGAGATGTAAAAAAAAAAATAAATAAATAAAGAAATAAAAAAAAAATAAAAAAAAATATATATTTTTGTAAAAAAATGTTTAAAATAGATACTTACACTGTAAATACCTTATTTATAACATATACATAACATATCTATTTTATTGAAACGCTATTCTTTCACAATTGTAAGCGATCCCAAAAACCCCTTTAAAAAAATTGAAAATAAAAAAACACTGTGTAAGTTAATAGACATGAAAATTTATGAAACGGTGCCTCATTGTAAAAAAAACATAAATTTTTGAACCATCCTAATATGTACATATAATACATGAAAAATAAAATCATATTGTTCGAACTCTTATCTTTAAACATTTCACCAGGAAAATGATCACCAGGATGCCGGAACTGAAAATTGCTAGCACTGTAAATCCGGTTCTGAAAAAATATCCGGGATTGAAAGCTCTACGCAACCCTGATGCAAATAGGTTTTAGGGATGGGTCGTCCACGTCCGTCCATCGACGAAACAATCAACTAGTTGAATTCGTCAACTAGTTGACGCATCAACTTCGTTACGCGGACTATCGTTGGCTATTTTTATTACGTTAATTTTTAAAATTTAAAGAAGTTTGAAGGAATATAGTTTCGGGGAAAGTAAAACCGCTACTTGTGCTTATATGTAAAAATAAATATTTTATTATTTATTTGTTTACGCACATTATAGGCTTTTACATATTGTTTTATATACTTCTTTCTATATATAATAAAGAAAGAAGTAGGTATACACAACAATATCAGGTGTATGCAGTAAAATATAAATATAAACTACATATATAAGCAGTGAAAGTATTGGGTATAATAAGCACAAAAAATGAGTATAAAAATTAAAAATATAAATAAGTACAAAGCAGTAATGTGTGTATAAAAAAATATATTAGGTACATATCATTACATGTGTACAGGGTTATATGGAAAACATTAATAACCTCGCTGGACTATATTCCTGCCTTGATTATGAGTCGAAAGCTATCACGACCTAATATCAATAGTTATGGAGATATGCGACATCAAAGTTTGAATTTTTTCAATATATCTGACTTATTTTTTGGAAAACGTTGGACTATCACTACACTAACTCAAATCGATTACGAAAAATTCATTCGTTTCAATGCAAGTTAAATAAAATGATAAAAACCTTTACATTTATTTATTATTTATAAATTTATAAATAAATACATAATTTAAAAATACTTTACATTTGATATGTCATCTAGAAATTTATTGAAGAATAAATCTTTCAAAGTCAGGCTTTCACTTTGTGGTGACATTATTAATAAATAAATATATCTGTATTATTTGTCAACTTTAGTTTAAGGCTCAATCTGAGAAAAGGAACATTGTTTCCGAAACATGTAAAAAATCTATAAAAAGTGGTGTAAACAAAATTATAATAGATTTATTTTTTTATCTATAAAGTTGAAAATTGATCAACTAGTTGACGAATTCAACTAGTTGATCGTCTCGTCGATGGACGGACGTGGACGACCCATCCCTAATAGGTTTAGCATTTGAAGATATGCAGATAGATTTTGATGTTAAGGTTTGTTTCTTCTTATGTTTATATGTAATATAAATTTACTTTATTTTTAAAATTTATATATAAGGTACATTTATTCGCAATTAATTCGAAGATTATTTTCCTTTAAATGCTTAATGCATAAAATTACAATAACACCAACGTTATAAAATAAGCAACTTTCTCAATATTTTAATTAACACTAAATTGAACTTTGTAATGAACACACGTTGAGTTATAATTATAACTACTATAGTTTTGAGAGGAGAAGTTCCTCGCATAATCAGGTATAACTTATACATTAAGTTATAAATTACTCCTAATAATGAGAGGGACTGCTCCTCTCGAAACTATAGTAGTGATAAATTTAACTCAACGTGTGTGTATTACTAAGTTCGAATGTAAATTAAAATAACCATGTTGCACAATAAAGTAACAGCCATATCAATCAATTCTAACTAACTAACTTACCATCACGCCGTTTCCCCGTGGGGGTAGGCAGAGAGGATAGAGCGCCATACTCTTCTGTCCTGACATACAACTTTCGCTTCGTCTACATTCATACATCTTCGCATGCAAACTCGACGGTTGTTCAGGCTTCTAACAGGACCATCTTCCAGTATCTGGTTAATCTAGTCATGCCATGTCTTCCGTGGCCGCCCTCTCTTTCTGGCGCCTTCAACACTTGCATCATGTATCTTTCTTACCATTCTTTCCTCATTCATTCGCTCAACATCCCAAACCACCTGAGCGACCCTATTTTTATTCTATGTATTATGCTATGATCAGCTTTACATTAATTCCTAATATCTCTATTCTTTACTCTATCATACATGGGTTTGCCACACATATATTTGAGGGACCTCATCTCCACTGCATTCAATCTACTTTCGTTCCTCTTCTACCAGCTCCAGGCTTCACTTCCATATTCAATCAATGACTTTCTCATTATTTAACTATTATATTATTTTGAGACATCAGCTGCGTTGGAAGTCTATTTACTTGCTAAGATAATTATGTCTAGAGGTGATATCAAATTTGATCAGAGTGCGCCAGCTGAGTTGAGCTTTGAATACCCAACCTTTATTACCTACTTGGTTTAATATTTTTTAATTAATGTTACACCTATATCATGTCATGATTTGTATTTCAACTCGTGTATTTTATTCTGCGTACGAAATACAATGGACAACAAAATACTCCTCTCGTTTGCCTCACGTTCGATCCTTTATATGCACAAACAACACACCTATTCATACACAAACAACACACATACGCGAACGTGTCTGCGTATGAATAGGTGGCTGGCGCGCTGTCATGTTGAGAATGCAAAGAGAGTTGTCTGTCACGCTAGTGCGCATGTATAGCTATTGAAATCTGAGATAGAAAGATTCTTTTATTTAGTTTTCTTTTTGTTTTCTGACTCTTTTTTAAACTCTAATTGAATCAATCTTTATACACGAAATACGTATGTATGGGTACTGTGATTGTGCCAGCTCTTATTGTGCGACTTTTGAGAAAATTCACACCTTTGTGTACATATGTATAATTATAATAATGGTTGTGCCGAACAGAATTTAAGTGCCTTAGACAGGAAATTTAAATTCTCTCTGCCGGACCTGATAAGGGCCCTCTGACTTTTTATTTATTGTTGTTTGTTAAGGATGGGTACGGTACGGTATTGTAACCGACGAACTAGGGTGATTTTAGACCTAGAGCAAGATCTACTTACATATATAAATTTCGTCGTGTACAATGCGTAAACAGAGTAGTTTCTCTAAAATATCCCACCACAATCTAAGGTACAGATAAATTAATAGATTTAAAAAAGTTAATTTTTAGTGTTTAATAATTTTATTTGATCTATACTCACATAATAACAATATAAACAGAAAAAACAAAATTACAATAAAGAAAATTCAATATTCTGTAAAAGGAAATTTACCTATTAAGTTTTTAATATTTTGTATACCTGTTCAGTTATAAATTGAAACAATTAAATGTATTCTTTATTCCATTTCAATTACTTGGGGAAATTATTGAAAAAGTAACAAAAATGCTAGGAATATGTATCGGTATCTCGCATTGTAATTTTACTATACTATCATCATTTTCCACTATGTCCTGAAACGGCATCAGGAACACCGTAAACTGGAACAGGGGCATGATGATGTTCATGAACATGGGTGTGTACCGGAACTTTCACATCTACTGGAACCTTCCGGTAAACTGGAACATCCACATTTCTGTACACGGGAACTTGAACTTCAACATTTTTATATACTTTTACTTCTACATTTTTGTACACTGGAACATGGACGTTATAGGGAACTTGCACAGGAACTTTGTTGTAAACTGGAACATCTACGTTTCTGTAGACCGGAACCTTTACCTCTACTGGAACCTTCTTATACACTGGGACATCTACGTTCCTGTAGACCGGAACCTTAACGTCAACCGGAACTTTGTTATAAACTTTAACTTCCACATTCTTGTAGACAGGCACATCAACATTTTTATAGACTGGGACATTGACATTATACGGCACTTGTACGGGAACTTTGTTGTAAACTGGAACATCTATGTTTCTGTAGACAGGAACTTTTACGTCAACCGGAACATTTTTGTAAACTGGTACATCTACGTTCCTATATACAGGAACTTTGACGTCAACTGGGACGTTCTTGTAAACCGGAACCTCTACGTTCTTGTATACTTTTACTTCGACATTTTTGTAGACTGGAACATCAACATTATACGGAACTTGTACGGGAACTTTGTTGTAAACTGGGACATCTATGTTTCTGTAGACAGGAACTTTTACGTCAACCGGAACATTTTTGTAAACTGGTACTTCCACATTCTTGTAGACCGGTACTTCTACATTTTTGTACACTGGAACATTGACATTGTACGGCACTTGTACGGGAACTTTGTTATAAACTGGAACATCTATATTTTTGTAGACTGGAACTTGGACTTCCTTATAAACTGGGACGTGTTTAACGACGGGAACCTTTGAAACAAATTAGAAAATATTACAACATTGAAAATATATTTTGTATGTTTTAAAACCGGATAATCAGAAAAAAGTCACTGAAAGTCTTATACAGGGTATTTCAGATCAAATCTTCGATACTTCAGGAGGTAACACTATTTGAAAAAACGATTCGAAAATGTTTCCAGTCTAGAGACTTTAAGATATATTAATTGCGCTCTCAGTGAGCATGACATTAGATTTTTATACCGTAGGTTCTGGGTTCGAATCCCAAATTTGATTCTGAAGCTATCTGGATGGATTTAATCACTTTGTCATATCATGTATTAATAAATTTATAATATTCAATATAATTTACTTTAAATATTGTCCAACGCGTTACATGAGACTTGTATATTTAATGATTGATAAGTCAGAAACATTGAAAAAGAAATGCGATCTTTGAAGATGATTATCTTTGTAACTATTGATGTTTTTCAGTAAGTGTGAAATTTTAAACAATTAATATTAAAATGTATTTTGAACTTGGCCTTAAAAACGTGTCTGGAAGCTAGTAGTAAAAACTTCGGGGAAGTCTTTTTCATTTAATTTAGAAAATATCCTTTATTGGGTTAAAAATTAAAAGTAAAGAAAATAAGCGCCATCAAAGTTTTATTTTATTTTATTAAAAGGTCAGAGTATCATGAAAGTAACTTTTTTCAAATATTAAAAATTCATTCGCTTTGATCTGTCAAATCAATTAAAAAAAGCCGTATAGAAATTTCAACCAGATTATTTTGCAATGTTTTAATCATTTTATTTGACTTGTATCGAAGCAAATGATTTTTTTATATTCAGTATTAATTACTTCCATGATACAAAAGACATGTCAGAAGTATTGAAAAAAATGCAAACTTTCATGTCGCTTATCTCTAACTGTTGATATTGTATGAAGTGTGTTTTCTATTAAAAATTGAATGACGGTATAGCGCTATATATCTTAGCTATATATCATTTTAGAAAAAAATATGAGGTAAATATGGTTTATAAGTATTATAATTTTTGTAATCAGTTCTCTCTTAACCGTTATTTTACTACCCGAAATTTCTCACACTAGTTACTACGTCTTTGGCGGAGCTAAGAGAACCACTAGGAGATGTGTCTCCAGGTGGCGGATAGGGGAAAGCTCGCCAGATATGGAGGGCAGGAGGGAAATAAAATACCTCTCGCAGACCAATAGGCAGTAGCGTCTGACCCATAATGGGCGACTACAAACAGCGTCTGTTCCCTATGTTAAGGGCGGCTGATTTAGAACTCACCAACCCGTCTGGCAATCATGGTATTTTAATGCCAAACCCCTTCCAATTGAATGGCTACAATGAGCAAACGACAAGGAAGGATGGAAGGGTATGGAAGAAGCAAGAAGAAATGAAGGCTGATGAAGAAGAAGTTACTACCCAAGATACCCGGGTACTCAACCTGGATGGACTTTTCCACATACAGATACAAAACATTATTTTTGTTTTGTATCTCACAAATTAATATTTAGACAGTGGTCAAATAGCTTTTCAGAAGGTCACTACTTTTCATATAATCAAAAAGATGGAGATCCAAATGGATGATGACGTTTATGAATAAAATTATTTGAATTTGAAATCTTAAATGGGTACCCAGGTGCCCGGGTAGTAACATAAGGGTTGACTCACCTCGTACTGCTTGTATACTGGGACATGTCTTACAACAGGCACAACCACGTCCTTGTGAACCGTGCGGACTTCTTCGTGGACGATGGGTTGGGACCAGCTTTCGGGGGGCGTGGGGGCGTTCCAGCCCAGCGATTCGCCCCATGACCTAAAATCATAAAATATTTACATTTTCAAGGGAAATCTTTAAAACTAATAAAAGCGTGAGAGGGTCCGGACCTCACTTTGTTCCCCCATTTACCCATTTTTTCCTAAATCGTAGTACCTATAGTAAAAGCCACAGCTGAATGAATATCTTAACCGAACTCCGAAATCTATGTACCGTGAATAAACTCAATGAATGAACCATGTCAGTATATTAATCCTGGTTACCCTTTTGCCTTACTGGTGCTTGGTTCTTGCTTGCCATTCGTA
>JADDOH010011546.1:0-92633 GCA_016648135.1 Agrypnia vestita | reverse complement strand
AAATTATTATTTGACGTGATGTAGACGTGAAATTCTAGTAGATAATGACTAATCAATGTGCTTTAATTATGCGAAACATCTGGCATTAACAAATAGATCAGTACTCTAATGATGATAACTATAGAAATGACGAAATATAATATATTTCGAATAAAATAACAAATTTGATTTGAGTAAGAATGTCATATGTAAATGATTTTTTTGACCAAAAAATCGTTTTTTTCAAAATTTACAAGTCTAATTTAATTAAGTCGAGACACAGACCATTACAATACTTGAAAAATAAGTTTCTTTTTCTTTCCATACGATTTACAAACTAAATTCTTTTTGATGATTATATTAAAAACATTTTTAAAAAAATCTTCTCCATTTCCGAAAAAGTTTTCCAAGGAACGATAAAAGTTTTTTTTTATAATTTTGTATTCGAGAATAATTTACTTCTATGAAAATTATAACCGAGTTTTTTTTGTCCAATTTTCAAAAAAAATGTATGGTATTGTGTTTTAATGCATGGAAATAATTTTAATTCATCTCAAGCAAGGACAATCTTTGAATGAGATTTATTCTTGCGTATTCTATGCAGTTCAAGTCTCGGGTGTCTTGGGAATTCTTCGCATTCGAGTGCAATTCTCATGCATAAGCATTTTCCTTTATTTTTATAAAACCAAGGATTTAGGTTTATACATAAATATCAAATAAAACTGTGTGCCAACCATATCCATAAATATGTTAGATAAACTAATCTCCGATGATTATTTCTCGTGAAAACATATTATGTATTGGAAAGCCTCTCATTTCCCTCTAGGGATTTATTTTAATCCTCAATAGCGGTAAAAGGGATCTTCAATATTTCAGGGCTTTATCTTAATTATCAAATTTAAGGAAATTATGTTTCTTTGATATTATGAAATGAAACATTATGTCATCTGATATTCTGGTATCTTCAATGATTACTGATTATTTTAATAGTACCGTCCCGAGATGAAAGCGAAAATCGTACATAATCACTTTCGTACGCAGTTTTTTTCTCACGATATTTTACAATAAGTATTACATATACAAATTGTAAAAGTATTACATATACAAATAAAATTAAGTAAACGTCAGTTAAAACTAGCGGTAAAAGTTGGTGTGGTGTGAAATCTTTTATCAATAAACAATTTAAAAATGTGGTTTCTGTTACACATGTAGCTATAAATGCGCTATGTAAAAGGTATTTTCTACTTGCATTAGCAACATAACACGCGCCGGGCGCCAATTTGTATACACTTAACTCGCGTATTTTGAATATTGTTTGCGACAGCTTCTGCCGTTATATTGTACATATACATTATATATAATTTAAATAATTTTTCTAGCTACGTACATAGGATATAATTTAATATAATCAACTACCATGCAGTACACTAGAATTTTAATTGAACAGAGTCCAAAATTTTGACAATGGAATTGGATTTGTTTATAATCTATTCGAAAAATATCCATATTAGGCAATCAATCGAATCCACTCAATAAAAAAATTGACACTTCACTCCAATATGATGTATCAGTTTCCCTTAATATTTCCTTTTGCGCGATATACATAAGACTTTTGGGATACTATATGAGTATACCTACGTGATCTTTGGAACAACAAGGTTTGATATTTTTATCAGAATATATAGCATTGCTTTTTTCAAAATTCTGAAAATAACTTTCTCTCTGAAACTCTGTTACAGACACGTCGTATTTCCGAGTATGGGAGATGACAGAAAAATTACGTAATATTAAAGTGGCGCTTGTAATATTTTTCATAACAACAACTGTTCAATTGAATACAAATTAAATATATGGGTTATATTATATAAATTCAATTGCGACATTTTCACACAAACTTCATTATATGGGAGATTAAACAACTCGATATCCAAGTTTAAAGATAATATCAGATAATATATTTTTATTCCCAGAAATCGATGTAGAATGATGAATTTTTTATTTTGTATTATTCATTATAAATTAAATTAAACCACAAAATGTAACTCCAACCGTGTCGAAATCATCGTTCCTTCATTAGGGTAAACTGCAAATTAAACATTACAAAATATGGGCTAATATATTTTTTGGGAACTTTATGTGTACCTATCGTGTGATATTAAATCAAAGTTTGAAATTTGTTTATCTGTTAAGTGAGTTTTTAAAAATTTTATTTTTAATTTTAAAATTATTTCAATTTTAATTTGTATATATTTTCATTATAAGTGCTTGCTGTAGAGACTTAATTTGAGAGTCGACAAAACCATTGTTTTGTTTGTATTAAATATATGTATTATATAATGTCTCTGTACTTATGTATCTCTTTAATTAAAATAAAATTAAATAAGTGTCAGGTGTTATGTCTTAAGGCAGTTGCAGTACAAAATCAAGTTCTCAAAAAATATTATTCTCCTTATTTTATAATGTTTAGTTTGTTGTTTACCCTGAAGAAGGAACAATGGTAGCGAAACTTTATTAATCTTTAAAGAAACTAATATGTTTTAAAATAAATTTCTAATGTAACAGAATCAATGAACGCTGATACGAACTTACCTGAGCAATGAAAAAGTTTCGTGTTCCAGGAAACAACGTTTATTCAAAATATGTTCTGCCTCGCGCTCGACGCCCAGCGAGATAAAGCATCGTAAACTATTTATGCCACTTACACCGTCACCAACTACGAGTGCATACAAAACCGGCGAACAAAAAACATCCGTAAAGCGAAACTTTCCCTTTGATAGGCGACACGAATGCTGTGCAGTCGCTGCGCCTCCACAAACCGACTCCGCTCTCCTTAAAGCGAACTCAATTCCCTTTTAGAGATGTACAACAATTTGAAGCCTAGCTCACTACAAAACTCTCATTTTTGTAATAGAATTCTCTACGGAGATGATAAATCGCAGCCATTTCCACTGGAGAGAAATAACGTGTCTCGTATAAAAAACAGTCAAACTGATGTTTTATGTGCATTCATCAGAGCCAAAGTACGTGAAATTGAATTAGGTAAACAGCTTTTAAGTGGGCAATTGCCAACGATTGATTTGTTGACACTGTTTAGTTTACACAAGTTCGATTAACATATTTTATTTATATGTAGGTACGACCGAAAGCACCAGGTCGAACGTCAAATATTCAAGAACGTAGTTTATTTTTAACGCAAACAAAAGTGTCCCCGTAACCAGGCTACTTATATATAATATCCCAATAATAATAATCTCTTTGTCTGAGTATCCGTAAGTTCCTGTAACATCTGTAACTTTTTTTTTTTAAAAACTTTTTTTTCTCTTTACTTTCTTTCTTTCTTTATTTATTTTTTAAAATAAACGCTTATTCCTTAGGAACCGACAAGTAAAAATATGAAAGAACCATCAATTTTAACGGGTTTCGGCTAGTATATCAATATTTTCTTTGATGTATATTCATAATTTTAACCATTAACATTAAAAACCTCTAATCTAAATTATAATTTTTTAACTAATAAAATATAGGTACTGGCAATGCTATAATAAACTGGTCAATGAGTACTGATCATATTAATCAACATGTGAATATGTTTTTGTTTTCTCTATATCTTTAATGCCGCCAATGTAGCAAGATTCGTATTGAAAATTTATTTCACATCTTTATAATAACATATGTACATATCTTGCCGAGATTGAGATATTAGTGAAAAATTTACAAAAATTAATAAAAAGGAGAAGCGTGTCCATTATCGAAGGGACTTCTTTGAAGGAGATTTAAGTAGGTATAGTGCATAGTGTGTATGTATAAATGTGTTTTTGCCGACCAAAAGTATGATATTTTTTACTTTAAATAAGTCTCAGAGTTACTTTACTTACTTATTTACTTATTTACTTTACTTTAAATAAAGACTTAAACTTACTTACTTAATTTACTTACTAAATTTATTTTAAATAAGCATAAGTCTCAACATTTTCATAATCTTAAATGGGTCTCGTAGCGAAATTAGTACCGCAGGGCCCCAACATATTTCTCTTTGTATTTCGTTGGTAATTTAATTTTTTTTGATTGACTTTTTTCTGTATGTCTTTTTCGTTGATTGTTATAATTTGTTTTAAATTATAAAAATAAACTAACCCTTAAAAATTAAGTTTTTATTATACTCCCTTTCTCACTTGTATTGTTTCTAATTTGATATTCTATCAACATATTCCTCTTGCTTTAGAATATTGAAAACGGAATAATTGGTATAGGGGGGCACGGCGTCGGCGAAACTGTCTGATCGGACCCATGGCTCGAGTCAGACTAGTTGAAAGAGGTTTCGCGCTTTCTTTCGTGGGTCTCCTTTCTCATTTATATGGTTTTCAATTTGAAAAAACCTTTAAAATTTTTAAAAATCCAAAATTTTACTATAATTTAATTTTTTAAACGAAAATCACGCGAAAAGGGTTAAAAATCGATCCAAAGTTTTTTCGGCAGACAAACAAAAAGAAAGGGAGTAATATTATTATATTTAAGATTAATTGATAATAACGTAACAAAAATACAAAAATGGAATAAAAAAAAACATGTGTAATATGCGCGTCATCTAAATACGCTAATTTCGTTATCCGCCTGTCTGTTGGTCCGCAAAGTCCATAACTTGTAAGAATTAAAACATTCGATAGTTGGAGTGTAACACGCAATCAGCGGGCGACTCAGACAACACTCAAGGGTTGCTGCACGCGGTCTTGAAATTTTCATATACATCATATATATCATTACATTATTATATTTAGTTTTAGGTTTAAGCAAATAGAGTCAATTTAAAAAAATAAATGGTTTTCTATTCATAAATTTTTAGCTTCAAAATGCTGTAATTATTATGTCCGGTAATTTTTCACGGATGTACGGCCAATATATAATAATTCTGTCATGTTGTGATTTTAAACACCTAGATGTACACATTTAGGTAGATACACAAACACAGCAATGCATTCTTTTAAATTGTGAGCCACCCAAGTATCTGAGATTTAATCTGAGATACATTACTTATTTAGTAGATTTGAGAACGAACGGATTTCGTAATTCACACAGTGTCTGCAGAGATCGTATTTCTTCGTTTCGTGGAACATTTTTCTCATGAATAAATGCCAGCACTCCACCGAACCCCGATTCTTTTAGTATTTCCGTTCCGCCGCGCTTTTATACTCACTGCTCTGCCATCAATCACATCCGATAGATTCGTAAATAATTTAACGAGTTTCTCCGCATCTTTTATTGTATATAGATTTAAAGACATCATAAATCATATTTTAGATTTTATTACTTCATACTTTTTGATACAGATCAGTTTGATCAACATTGTGTTTTGTATATGCTTGCATTATATTAGCATTACCATATTTTTAAATAATATACTTTAATGTACTCCTCCGAGTCATTGATTGATTGAAGACATTTTTTTTTTTTTTTTTTTTAAATAAATAGAGATGCGAACACGGAATACGTGTCACATCAATATTCTTACTATTTTCAAACTAAGCTAAACGCTTGTGCTATGAAAATAGGATTAACTTCCTAGTCTGGGCTGAGATTCGAACCCGCGACCATTGGATCACGAGGCGAGTGTCCTAACCACAAGACCAACAAGCTACTCTATTAAAACCTGATTTCGACACGTGAATGCAAGCCAATACTTAACCACAACATCAACACTCTTAATAACACATCAGCCTTGATTATGAACTCTGTCGGCCAGGAGGGTCGTAATAACACGGCATTTTACCCTAGAAAACACAAACCAGAAAATTAGGAGTCTAAAATTTGCTGGACATTAAACAGGTTTGTGTTTACTAGTTACAGTACAAGAAAACATGTTTTCAGACGTAATCGTATCTTGTCCAATTTCAAACGAGTTTTGGTCACTTCACAAAGAGTACCGTCCTTGAAATTGCTCCTGTATTGTGAGGTGTAAGTGTACAGACTCGGTCCCAAGAAATATCTTTACCTATCCAAATGATATTTTTTAGGGGATTTCTACATGGTTTTGGTTTACGCTTATGTTACATGTAAGTTTTAAAACTTTCTTAGTCTCAGACTTGTGGAAGTGTTTCAGTTAAGTTGTTAACTGTTCAAGTTGTGGAGAAGTTTGTAATGTTACTATGAATACGTTATGGCTTTGAATTAATGTTGGGTGATATGCAAAATAGGTACATTTCACCACACATATTATGATGCAATAATTTAATATACCTTTAAGATATTTTTGAGACTTTTGAAATATCACTCATAGTGTTACAAAACTTACAACAAAATATTTACTCTCCTTTATCAAGGAATTCATTTCGGTTAAGTCTCGATAAATCGGCGTTTATTGATATTTTAATTCTTTTATTACATTACGTTACAATAATTTTAATATTTAGGCAAGTCTTTCAGAATTTATCTGCCTCACTAGGTATAAATATACACATATTCAGAGGTAGGCAGCAACTATAAGGTATATCAATACATGTTTATAAAGTTTCATTGAGTTGAGATTATTTTAGATCTTTGCAAATTGACAAGAAACAAGAATCAAAAGGACGATTAAAAATACTATGAAAATATTAAATACTAGATTACCGGTGCGGCTTCGCACGCGTAGATGTTTAGTAACTTTTAGTCATATTTTATCCATTTGTGTATTACGCTTAAAATATAGAATAAGTTGTCGCGGACTTTTTGTAGAACTTTTTGAGTTCTAGAACGTCTCTATAGAAAGTATTTAAATATCTCTTACCGTTTAGGCAACGTTCATAAAAAACGCATTGCTCGACTATTTTTTCGTCGACTTTGGTCGTATAATGGTTACCACGAAAATCCCTTTTATTAAAACGTGATAATATATAGCCTATGTCCACCTTGAAAGTCCATTCTAAATATTGGTGAAAGAATTTTTGAAATCGGATGAGTAGTTTTGGAGATTACTTCCTACATCCAAACTTGACCTCTTTATATTCACGTGTCGTGGCTGCAGGAGGAATGAATAAAAACGGCTATTCTTTAAATTACACTACTTCGTAATATATCACTCATCCATAAGTCGTTAAATTCTTTGGGTAACACTTGCATGTCTCCGCTCAAAGATCGCACAAGAGTAAGCACTTCACTTACTTATCAGTCACTTGGTTTAGATGCCCGATGGAAACACTGTTTTCTCTTCGCGATTCGCCGCTAGAGTCGCATCGCAAGAAACGTCAGAATAACGTTGGCGCTCCGCGGCCTGGATCCGTTTATTTATACCCGATTACGTTGAATTTCCGAAACCTTGAGAATTCTTCAGTCTTTACTAGTGTTTACGAGAAAATTCTCGTGGCTTCCAGGTGTATCTGGAAAGTTTCAGATGTCTCTCGAAAGTCGTAGATAATTCTCGACCCTTCGATATTTTTGTTGACAGGAGTGAGTAACTCTTTATAGCAACTCGTTACAATATATTAGTATAGATTACCGATAGAAGTACATCGATTTTATAGTATAAAATAAATCATACTACTAATGTCAATTCCTGATATTGATGCACACTAAAAGTGACGCATCTTATGGCTGCGTAACTTGAGTGACTGGTATCCGTGTGCCGTGTAAAGCCATGTATTCACTAGGGGATAAATTATCTCTCAACATCACGCGCGACACAGAGTTTACGTGACGTTGCAACGTCGCGCACTGTTCCGCGACGTCGCGCACAACATAGCGGGGCATTTCTACGTGCCGCGGAAACGTTGCCATGCACACGGTACTCGAGTGAGCTCACGGGGACATCGGGCTGCGCGTCAGTATCACGTGGTATTTAGAAGTGAATGCGCATGCGTTGTACCTGTCAACTGACATTAACGTGGGGAAACGAAATTATTGTTCTCCAACTCATCGCCGTACAATTTTGTGGGACACTTCATACCGTGAATATAAAAATAAAATGATGTGAGGGCCAACAGCGTTCCTTAATATTGTCTTGCTCGGCTATGGAAGGCCCGATTATTTGTAAAAAATTGTCAAAATCAGTTGTTGTCATTCGAGTGAAATTGACAAAAGATCCGTCAGACATTCTAAGATCGCATAGAATATCCATCCTTCTTTCTCTTTGCAGTAAATAATTTCGCACCTAGCATATTTTTCTCCTCTTACGTTTCGATTAACTTGTTAAAATAAATAGATATGCAGCTGTCATCCTAACTTCATTGGGCGGCAAGTGTAGATAGATACGCAGCTGTCAACATAACCTCATCAGGCGACAAGTGATATGCGAGTCCCGGTGGGTACACGTCAAATAATCGCGTCATTGTCCCCGAAACATGAGCGTAGATGTTCATGCGACATGCCGCGCGGAATGTTTCGCAATTTGTCCCCTAGTAAATACATGGCTTAAGCCGTGCGTACGAGGCACATTGTTTTGTTGTGATAGTATTTTTACCTGTAAACACAAACACAACAAAACAATGCGCGTCGTGCGCACAGCTGACACATACTAATTCGATTGTCTTTCTTAAATGGAAAGAGGTGTAACTCTGTTGTAATCGCCAGGATGACCGCCAACCTCTGACACGAGATGGCACGATAAGAAGAAGAAGAAAAAAGGTATAAGCAGATAATACAAAAATAAATAAATAATGCAAAATGTCATAATTATTGAAGATGATTTCCTAAAAAATGGGTATTTTTCACCAAGATAATCGTTTTAATATTGACACTTGAATTATACTAAATACGGCTCAGTACCCCCAGTTACATTCTGGTAACTGTTACATTCTTGTTTATTTAAAGAGTTATTCCAGCTTGCTTCTTCCAATTGCGAGAATCCATTCAATTCTACTGTATTATTTTATGATGGATCATTTATAATATAAACTTAAAAAATTATAAAATATTTAATAAAATCCGTCAGCTACACGGGAAAGCAACTATTCGGGTACATCCCTATGGAAATTTCAAGCAACCTAGTCCGCGACGCGAAATAAACCATTTTACACCCAAAGTAATTTCAAATTAAACGCCGACAATCAAGTGCTTTGTACTAAACAAATAATAATGATTGTACATCCGAGCTGTTTGAAACAATATTCGAGAATTTTGTATTATTATTAACCCGCAAAACCGCTAAAAAGTTTTCTTGCTCATTCATGTACCGACGCGCGTTCATACTCCACTTTGGAGTATCCCCAGTATTGTTAAAGTATCCCATAGACAATTTTCTGGTGGTAGACTGCCAAAAGACTTATTTTTACTTAATTTTAAGTGAAAATTTTATTACAAAAACATCAATTATTAATAAACCGGCAATTTTTTAAATATAATTTTTTACGTTATCCAAAAATGTCAATTTTACTACATGTACCTACTAGGGATGGGTCGTCCACGTCCGTCCATCGACGAGACGATCAACTAGTTGAATTCGTCAACTAGTTGACGCATCAACTTCGTTACGCGGACTATCGTTGGCTATTTTTATTACGTTAATTTTAAATATTTAAAGAAGTTTGAAGGAATATAGTTTCGGTGAAAGTAAAACCGCTACTTGTGCTTATATGTAAAAATAAATATTTTATTATTTATTTGTTTACGCACATTATAGGCTTTTACATATTATTTGATGTACTTTTTTCTATATATAATAAAGAAAGAAGTAGGTATACACAACAATATCAGGTGTAAGCAGAAAAATATAAATATAAACTACATACATAAGCATTGAAAGTATTGGGTATAAGCATTAAAATATGAGTATAAAAATTAAAAATATAAATAAGTACAAAGCAGTAATGTGTGTATAAAAAAATATATTAGGTACATATCATTACATGTGTACAGGGTTATATGGAAAACATTAATAACCTCGCAGGACTATATTCCTGCCTTGATTATAAGTCGAAAGCTATCATGACCTAATTATCAATAGTTATGGAGATATGCGACATCAAAGTTTGAATTTTTTCAATATATCTGACTTATTTTTTGGAAAATGTTGGACTATCACTACACTAACTCAAATCGATTACGAAAAATTCATTCGTTTCAATACAAGTTAAATAAAATGATAAGAACCTTTACACTTATTTATTATTTATAAATTTATAAATAAATACATAATTTAAAAATACTTTACATTTGAGATGTTATTTAGAAATTTATTGAAGAATAAATCTTTCAAAGTCAGGCTTTCACTTTGTGGTGACATTATTAATAAATAAATATATATGTATTATTTGTCAACTTTAGTTTAAGGCTCAATCTGAGAAAAGGAACATTGTTCCCGAAACATGTAAAAAATCAATAAAAAGTGGTGTAAACAAAATTATAATAGATTTATTTTTTTATCTATAAAGTTGAAAATAGATCAACTAGTTGACGAAATCAACTAGTTGATCGTCTCGTCGATGGACGGACGTGGACGACCCATCCCTAGTACCTACCTGTTGCAAACCCAATTCTGTTAGAGGAGTTGGTTTATATATGTTGAAGACTATTACGTGTCATGTGATAGACTAAGACATTAGAACACACGCGTTATAGACTTATGTAATAGTTTTATCTTGCATAATAATTAATTTTGTAATGCTGCTAATCTCAACAGGTAAAAATATATTCTGTAGCATGTTACTCCCATAATTAACATAAAATACCTAGTTATTCTTTGTACCTGAATATCACCCTAGGGCTAAAGAATACGCACTAATGACCTGCTGATAATTTATATGTAAAAGAATAAAAATTAAAAAACTATTCGACAATACTCGTAAGCTAGTTTTATTCTTGTAGTAATCTGCGCAGATTTTCTCTAGAGAACTGCAGTGAAAATCAACCAAATCATTCTAAAAGTAGACGATAAAAAAAATTACTCTTAAAAAAACTAACCCATAAAAACCAAGTTTTTATTATACTCCCTTTGTCATTCGTATTATTTCCAATTTGATATTCTATCAACATATTCCTCTTAATTTAAGTTCATGTGGAAAATCTATTCCATGTATATTATTATCCTTAATTAATAATAATAAACTTATAGAATATTGAAAAAGTAATAATTGGTATAGGGGGGCACGGCGTCGGCGAAACCGTCCGATCGGACCCATGGCTCGAGTCAGACCAGTTGAAATAGGTTTCGCGTCTTCTCCACACGTCGGGCTCCTTTCTCATTTGTATGGTTACCAATTTGAAAAAACCGTTAAATTTTTGAAAAATCTAATTAAATTTTTTAAACGATTTGTTAGATCATTTTTATCGTCGCCACAAGTCTGCCTGCAAAATTGGATCACGGGAAAAGGGTTCAAAATCCAAAAAAAATTTGGCAGACTAGCAGATAAACAGACGCTACGAGTTAAAAGAAAGGAAATAAAAAGAACGCATCTGATTTAAGCAGTGTACTCCTAATTACAATTCTTGAAAAATCTTTACCAAGAATGCAAAGCTCATAAAGAGTTTTTTTTTTTAGCGGTATAAAACTAAAAAATGGAATAAAACACAAACGAGTTGTGATAAAGAGCATGGTATTGGCTTTATTGAAATGATAATTTTATGCCATTAGTGTTTAAATATGACTACGATACCATGATTTTCAAAATAAATTTGCACAATTTGCAACGTTGTTCTGACGCAAGTCTATTCGTTGTAAAATAGCAAATAAAACTGAGCACAAATCGGTTGTCAGATAACAAATTGGCTTTCGCTGGATAAAGCATTGGAAATTCTAAAAATAAATATCTAAAAAAACACCTTTATTCAATTAAACCCAATGGCCTAAATAACCTTTCCAATAAAGCCTTGGCCATAACCACGATTTTTATATTTTATTTCATTTCAATGTTATTAACCTCTTCAAAAACACCCCTTAAAAATGTATCGTAACTGATTAGATAAAAATAGTTTAAATAATCATTTTTTAACACTGGTACCTATACAAAGCATTCGCATCAACTAATTCTTTCCGCTTGCACGGCAATCACTTTTTTTTAATCTACTGGGTTATTTGGAAAACATTAAAAACCTCGCAGAGCTATATTCCTGTCTTGATTATGAGTCGAAAATGTTCAAGCAACCATGACCTAATATCAATAATTATGGAGATACGCGACATCAGTTTGCATTTTATTTTCAATATTTCTGACTTTTTTTTGTAAAAGGTAGGAGTATCATTACAGTAACTGATATCGAATAAGAAAAATATATTCCCTTAATACAAGTCAAATAAAATAATAAAATCTCCAATTGGAAAGCATTCCAATTGGAATTTCTGCAGGGTTTTTATCGTTTTATTTAACTTCTGTTGAAATGAATGAATTTTTCGTAATCGGTATAAAGTACGGTAATGATAATTCAACGTTTTGTATAAAAATAAGTCAGAAATAACGAAAAAAATGCATACTTTGATATTGCATAACTCCATAACTATTGATATTAGGTCATAGCTGCTTTAACATTTTCGACTCATAATCAAGACAGAAATATAGTCCTGCGAGATAGTTAATGTTTTCCAAATAACCCTGCATAATCGTCCGGTACTTCCTCTCTAAACTCTCCATTTTGACAAATGAAGAACAATAAATGACTGAAAAAATGTAATAATTAATAAAAAAATTAATATACTAACTTAATAAATTAACTATTACTCTCAATAATACTGATCATACTAGCGAATTAAACACTATGAATAAATTATATAATATTAACGGTTTTCATAATAAAAAAGGGGATTAATTAAATTTTAAAAAGACACTAGAAAATTGACTGATCGCTTTTAATATTCCGGATATAATATTAGTAATATTATTGATGACATTTTATTGAAGAAAATATAACATACAGTCCCAATATCTACCAAAATATCAAAATTTCTCCTTTCGAATATTAGACGCGCGTATTACAAAAATAATAACTAAGACGTTACCCTTAAATTCAAAGTCAAAAATAAAAATAAATTAGAAAAAAACGCAGTTTACGATATTTCATGCGGAAATTGTAATAGTAAATATAAATTTCTAGAAATATGAATATTAGACTAAAAGATATCGTCGTTGTCTAACTAGTAATAACTTTTATAAATTCGCAAACCACATCATGGATAATAATCATTCTTTTCACTATTGAACTTCTCCATTCCGTTGCGTGTAACGGTAATAAAATTAATATTAGGAAAAATTCAGAAATTAAAATAAATTTGAACTGTGGTATTAATTTGCTTAACAATATTTCTATCACTTACAGTTCTCCTCTTCTCTCAATATTTCCGTTGCAACCACCTTTACAACTGTAACTGTATCTCATTTAGTCAGTACATAATTAATTCATTATTTATATTTCCACCTAATCCATGGAAAAATATATATATTTGAATTCAGTTGTATTCAGTTTAGTGCTTCACCTGCAGACGAGTAATTTTGATATACTATCGAATAAAATATAAAAATATAATTTAATTCACGTAGTGACAAAGTTTATTTTTTCGCCCAAATTAATGATCATCATAAATAATCTCCACAATGTGAACGCCAACTCACCAATAATAGAATTAACTGAGCCTTGCGTAACTAACCTACATATAATATGTAGGTACCTACTCCTCACGTATTCAATTGTTTGATACGGAATGGTTGGTTGGTACCTGCCAACCACCATTTTTACCTGTCATTATTGACAGGTTTTCTCCTGCTAAATAATAATATTTTATATTATTGATGGAATATAATTTATGTTAACATTGTAAAGATTGTGATCATGATCATTAAAACGGATTGAATATAAACCTCGCTGTCACTCAAATTCGAGTAGTAAAATATAATATTTAATGAAACTCCAGAATAGAAAATATAAAAAATAAGTTATATTCCACCCATTTCAATAATATTTTTGATTGTTTTCTGTTCGAAAAACACGACAGTTTGAGATACATCACCATTAATGGCATTAATCATATTAAAAATAACAAATGTTCCTTACCATCACGCCGTTCCCCGCGGGAAGAGACAGAGGATGGAACACCACACTCTTCCGTCTTGACACACAGCTCTTGTCTCATCCACATACACATATATATGTTCGCATGCATGCTTCCAATATCTCGCATTCCTAGACATGTTAATCTACTTCTACGTCTTCCACGGCCGACCTCTCTTATGGCGCCGCCAACACTCGCGTCACATACAGATGTCTTATAGCTAGTAGCAAAAATTTCCGTGGAGTCTTTTTAATGCACTGTTGAATAGAAAATATTTTTTACACTTTACGGTGAAATGTTAAGCGACATCAAAATTTGCTTTTTTTAAATATTTCTAACTTATTTTCTGTAAAACGTTGGAGTGACACTACTGCAACTTATTTGTAATATAAGAATAAGACAACCTGCATATTTATTTGTTACCACTCTTTCTTTATTCATTCGCTCTGCGTGCCAAAACCACCTGAGCGACCCATTTTTAAATCTTTTCACTGTGATCAACTTTACCTTCCCAATTTGTTCCTTCCTTCCTTACTTTCCAATTATAGTAATAATTTATAGAATAAAACTTTGTTTACACCATTTTTTTTATTATTGAAAAAATTCAACATGTTTCGAAGCCAATGGCCTCTTCGTCAGGATAACTTAAATAAACTTATATTAGGTCCATACATATGAAATTGGCGTTTAGTATGGGAAGAACATAAAGCTGATTTTTTTATTATAATATATTTATTTAATCAAAGTATGTACCGTTGCTATCTATGCACTTTTGCCATCTCATAGGTAGTCCATCGATCCCTTTACTAAAAAAAACCATTCGGACGGGAATCAATAAAATCTTTGAAGGCGGTTTGGACTGCCCCATCGGAGTTGAATTTTTTCCTTTGCAAGAAGTTATCCAAATTTCGAAAAAAATGGTAACCTGTTGGGACAAGGTCCGGAGAGTACGGTGGATGTCTTAGACATTCCAATTGAAGCTCCTCTAATTTGGTAGCCGTCTGTTGTGTAGTGTGTGATCTAGCGTTATCATGAAGCAGCAGTGGCCTAGAGCGATTAACCAGCCTCGGTTGTTTAGCAGCTAGCTTTTCCATCATGGTTTGCAGTTGCTGATAATAGACATCTGCCGTAATCGTCTGGCCAGATTTAAGAAAGCTGTAGTGAACGTCACCAGTACTAGTCCACCAAACGCTCACAAGTAACTTTTTTGGAGTCAATTTTCGCTTGGGGCATGGTTTGGCTAGTTCGGCAGGGTTCAGCCATTGCGATGAGCGCTTCCGATTATCGTACAGGATCCACTTTTCATCACAGGTAATGATTCGATTTAAAATCCCTTCATTATTGTGCCGGTTGAGTAATGCAACGCAGCAGTCAACGCGCGTTTGTTGATTTGCTTCACTCAATTCGTGAGGTACCCACCTTTCAAGCTTTTTCACCTTACCAATTTGCTTCAAGTGGATTAAAACAGTTTTATCACTAACACCGCAGCCTGCAGCTAACTCGGATGTGGTTTGCGATGGATCCGCTTCCACAATAGCCTTCAATTCTTCATTATCAACTTTGGTCTCCGGCCGTCCACGGGGCTTGTTCTGCAGGTCGAAATTTCCAGAACGAAAACGTTGGAACCAAAAACGCACTGTGTTTTCTTTTGCGGCACCGTCGCCATACACATCATTAATCCTTCGAGCCGTTTCTGCAGCACTGGTGCCACGGTGGAACTCGTACTCGTAAATAACGCGATATTTCAAGTTTTTCATTTTGTAAACTGAGTGACGCAAAGAAAAAAACAATTGAGGAAAAAACAAATGAATTACAATTTTCAAAACACAAATACATGAGTAAATAGCTGTATAAATTTGGATTTGGAATTCCTAACCAAAGAGAAGATATTTGAGATCAAATTTGCCAGTACGGCAAAACGCCAATTTCATATGTAAGAACCTAATATAAACCTTTGTCACCACAAAATAATTTTGCTGTGTTTGAAGAAGATCATTATAGGTTTGTTTATCTATCATAAATTTCTTTTTTCACAAATACCCCTAAATTATGTCATTTCCATTGCACTCGGTTTACTTTCACTCCTCTTCTGCCAGCTTCAGGCTTCACTTTCATACATCAGTGTTGATACCAGAAGAAGAGACTTATTATTGTAACATACAACAACCGGATATACTTATATACTATACTAAATAATCCGTTTACGAGTCGGAATGTAAAGCATGGCGGTGTGCTGAAGTTTCCCCGGATCTAGTTTATCCGGTCTTGAAACTGCACTGGGCATAAATCTTCGCGAAAAGAAAGAAATCAGATTACTGTAGAAAAATCTTCCGTAAAGCGAACGTGGAATTATACTAATGTACGTCTCAAACAGAATGCTTTGAGTCATGTTTTCCGCGTTTCGTATATCTTATCTCTCTTATGTGTTGTCTCTCAGTTTTATTTAAAAATGTGTGTAGGTACATCACCACCGCATATTTCTGTAAAGAGTCCACCATACACTGACGATAATGTTTATTAAGAGTAAGCAAATCGTTTTTTTTCGATTAGAGGTAAAAACCTGTGTACGACGTTCTGCTACATTTCATTCGTCCTTTTTCTACCGGTTATTTTTCTTCTTTCACTTCCATATTTTTTTTTATTAGCAATTTATTTTTATATAGTTATTATTCTTGGGTGATTGCATTTCAACTGAAAATTCAACGTGCTGATATTTTTCGAATAGCAAATATACTACTCCGTAGTATTGTCAAACACTCTATGGCAAGAGAAAAATAAATTAATTTTATTTAATAAACGTAGCGCCGCACAAAATATTGGCAAAATTTTATCTGGGAAATAAAATAGAATGTCACTATGCCCTTTTTTATTTGTACATGACAGAAACTTTACTGATGAATTGGTAAACTTTTACATGGTTATCCTTTATTGTGTACCTGGGAGCATATGTATGCGGGTTCCGCGAAAATCTACACGGCCAGCAAGTTTGTTTTTCAAGCATTTTATTATTTATATATTAATTATTATTTCTCTTATGTTTATGCACATACTGTAAATTAATTACAAATTGTATTATATAGTTTATTCATACCTACTACTAAACCACGTGAAAACTTGTCTCAGGACAATCCGTGTATACATTTAATTGCGTGAATAACACGGCAGGAAGTTTATGTAATTTAATTGAATGGGTAAATTTCTAAAGTCATGGTTAGTTTGTTTCAAGATTTATGATGATAGATATGATTTATAAAGATTTCAAGCGTATGAAGATAAATAACAACGACGAATATGAAGGAATGGAACACTAGGCGAGAACATAACCACTAGACCGACTAGCTACTCTTTTTGACTTTTATATTTATGTATTTAAATACAGCCTGCATCATATTTTATTCTTGTACTTCTGTATTACAGATTTGATATATTATTCCTTCTATAATATCTAACAGAATCTACAAAAGAATTCAAAAATCCTCTTTATCCGAAGGGTATTGATACCTAAATCAATTTCTTTATCACACCCTTCGCCTCCGTTTGAAGTTTCCCTTAGGGGGATCCATTTGTTGGGAAGTTCGGCTTTCTAAGGTTTTCTGCCAGAAACGTCTACAAATAGACGGGCTTTCCCATTAGAGCGTATAGGAAACTTAGCTTAGCTTTGTTTAATACTGAAGCGGTTGTTTTAAAACTTACTTTGTTAGTTCTACCTAAGACAAAATGGATAAATACAATCATTGATTTATATACGCAACGTTCTCAAGGTACAGCAAGTGGGTGAAACGGAACATAACCTTGATTTGACAACAATTCAATTTGTGAAATGGTAACTGTATATTTACACATTTATCTTAAGGCTGGACATTTACTGCAAATGCATATTTAGGCGGTTTTTTTCGAAAATTTGAGTTTTTATTATTCATTTATATCAGAATGTATATGCTAGACTGCATTTCTTTAGAACGATTATTAAGATAGAACTTTTTCTTATATAAAAGTAATAAAATGTACATTATTTACAATAATTAAAAAAATTTAACATTAACCGACAGGCCGAGACCAGAAAAATCGTTTTCAGTTCAAAATCAATAGATTATGAATTTTTATATATACTCGGAATGTTTCCTTACGAGTATAAAACTAGCATTATGATGATTAAGTCTACTAAAATAATTAAGAAATTTTAAATATTAACAAAGTTAAAATTTGCAACAAATTTTTACGTTTTCTGGTGATTTTTAAAACGCTTTTTATTCATATAAAGAGATGATTTTAAACAATATATTGTATTTACACCAGCACTTTGAGACTTTAATCACTATTAAAAGGGTAAATTAAAAGAAAAAATGATATTCTTATAAATCGAAGAAATCAGACTTTTTCAAAAAAAATAATTAAAAAACGACGGAATCACCCTTCCTCCAAAAGTACCCACGTCATCACTTAAAATAAACAAATGTATTTATTCATTTTAGGTTTAGATAATCCCTTGCAAATAAAAAAGTCGTACGACATTTTCCATCCATTCCGAACCCTCAGATATAACTGTTTTCGCCAAAACACTCCTCTATTCATATATTTTTACTCATTCTGGCAAAAGAGTTTGAAATTGTGCCACTTTCAGGAAAATAAAGGAATATAAATTTCACTGAAAAAATAAAACTTTTTGTTTCTATTCAGAGATATCGGCCAAAAAACAAATGCGGGAGACGTTCCATTGTTCAGAATTTAGAACAGTATGTAAATGGAAACCAACGTATCGGAAAAATTCTAACACGAATTGCTCAGTAATTAAAATCAGTATTTAAATTGAAAGAACGGTTCAATGATACTCTTAATATACATACGACATTTTTTTGTTTAAATCAAATACTTTTTTAGTTGTGCGTCGTATACATATATTATAAGAGAACACCCACATCTTAATTTTAGTAATAAAATTATTTTTCTACACGTGTTATTTTTCATTGAAAGTAATAACAGTATTTTTCCTTAATTTTCTGTAAATGTTGAAAACATTTCGGTTAAATTTATTTGTAGGTATCAGATTCATTAATTATTTGTAGGTTTTAGATTCAAAATGATGAACAATTTATATCTTCAGAAATATTTCTCCTCAAGAACGCCTAACAAACAATTGTTTAGTCCTTAGTCCTTAGAATTTAAAATTTGAAATTATTTGCGAACATATGGGTATGATTATTTGAAAATGTACGATTTCAGTACTTTTTAAAAATGTCAAGTTTCAGCTGTTTCGTTCCGTGTGGAGTAAGTAAGAGTAAGGAGTAAGGAGTAGTGAACTATTCCTCTTTTTACTCCCTTTATATTAACTCGTGGCGTCTGCTTGTCTGCCGAAAAAACTTTGGATCTATTTTTAACCCTTTTCCCGTGATCCAATCGAGCTAAAACTTTGCAGGCAGAATCATGGCCACAATAAAAATGATCTAAGAGACAGTGACAAAAAAATCCAGCACTGTTCTGAAAGATTTGAACAAACTCAAAATATTCTGTATGAAAAAAATACTGGTAATAAGGAATTTAATAACAATTTGAAATAATATTTCTGGCGTATACTAGTGTAATGTTAGTAATTCGGATGAATTTCATTACACAGTTAAAGTATATTGCTATAAAAAAATTCCGAAATCAATTTGTAGAGGTCTCATTAGTGACATTAACAACATTAGAATAATTAGCGACATCTGTGGGCGATGAGAGGAAATGAAAATGCTTTGGTGCAGGCCGCGTGAAAGGATGGTCACAATACACATGTAAAACGTGGCACGTAATTTAAATATCGTAGACATGTTATATTCTATCTTGGGTGGAAATGACGAACGTTACATTGTGTAAAGTGATCCTTAAGCCATGATAAGTCGTAAGTCCTATGAACACCCAAAAGACTTCTATACCTTCTTTCCCATAAAAATACAGTTTCGTCTCTGTGAGGCATCTATAATATATATTAATTAACAAATTTTCCTTTAAAATTTTTTATTATAGTATAATTTTGGAGTTTTCGAAATTTTAACGGTTTTTTCAAATTGGAAACCATACAAATGAGAAAGGATTTTCAACTAAAAATGAGAAAGGGAGTATAATAAAACCTTGGGTTTTATGAGTTAGTTTTCTATTTCTTTGGTGGCTTTATGGGACTCGGAAGGGCTTTTGAAGGAGTGTTTTGACATTTCAAGTTTATGTATTAGAGCTTTTTGTGGGGGACGTCGATGATTACCCAATAGCACATTGCCAGACAGCCTATTCCCAATAAGCTAACTGCCCAATAATTCAACTGCCTGACAAGCTAACTGACCGACAAGTCAACTAACTGCCCGACAGCCGATTGCCCGACAAGCCAACTTCTATACAAAATATATTCAAATTGTAAGTTACGCACTTTTATACTTTATGAAAATATGAATAAGTATTTCAATTCTAAAAATCGTCAAACTGACCAATTAAAATGTAAAACATAATTTTGAAAAAAAAAATGTAGTGGGTCACTTAAGAACTGAAGAATAATTAATTTCATATCATAATTAGAAATTGTTTTGAATATTCTAATGTGCTTTATTGTAACTACTTGCAATTCGTACCCGGCGTAGTAATGGTTAAGGATTAAGTGAAAAATATGTTTGTGGGGGGAAACAAAGGTTCCATTGTTTTGCTAATAAAAATAAAAAGTCTCTAATAAAGACAATGTTTCCATTTAATCAATTTAGAAAAGTTCAGAAAAGAAATGTACCAATATTACCCGCTGGGTCCTAAAGAATAAGAATGCAAAATTTGGGTCAGATTAGACACACGGTGTAGATTTTTATAGAGAACAGACAGACATTGACTTTTATAGGTTAGAAATATCCTTAATTAAATCACTAGAAAAATGTTCTTGTACAGTTTAAAATTGATCAGTTTATGCTTATTTTAACAAAAATAGCCAAATACAAATTTAAAAAACTAAATAATATTGTGTCTGGAAGTTGTAGATACTATGGGGCAGTTTACCATCGGCGAGTAGACCCAAACCCCTGTGCGGGTTTTCTAAGAATACCTGGGGCGGCATATCTCTTCCGAAGTTACGATTTCTTTAATCTCATCAATTATAAGTTTAGATTATCGCATATTGATTCGTTAATCTTGCGCAAAACATTATTTTCGTAATTTTCAATAAGAATAACAATAAAATTGTAAAAATAATTTTAAAAATTACCTCAAATATACACCTCGCCCGCTCATAAATTCTCTAATACCTCGAAATTCTTGCATTTTCACAAGCATCTAGATATTTTACATGAATTTTAATGGGAAAATAAGAAAGACCAACAAATAAGCAGCAAAAATACAATTCAGGTATACGAGGAAACGGATTATAGCTGTACGCCGCCGCTTACATGGGGTTTTACATTGATAAATCTTTTAATCCTTCCAGAGAGTATTAAACCATCAACAGTATTTTAATATTGTACATCGTGTTTTGAAAAATATGATTATAGAATCAATTATTAATTATTTTTTATTATTTATTTCTTAAGTTAGTTAATATTACACTCCTGTATATTAACTAGCATTTTACACTTTACATTCTTAAATCTATTACTAATATGCAATACATAGTAATCTATATATTTACATTTACATCTTATATAATCTATGGTGTAATCTATAATATGATGGTATCTATGGTATAATCTATTATATGATAAATAATACATCTTATGCTCTAACTATACTATTTTTACAATAATAGCATTTGTTTTTAAATTCATTCATCTTATTTATATTGTACATGTTTTCTGGCATCTCATCATATATTTTTATACCTCTGTACACTAGGCAATTCTGTGTATATATACTTTTATCTTATATGGTAATCTTATTCTATTCCTATTTCTGGTGTTTTATGTACCTATGTACATCACTATACTGTTATAATGTTTGTTTATTTATAATTATTGTACATCAAAACTTTATTTCAATCACTTCTTTCAACAATTTTTGTTGAAAGAAGTGATTTTTAGTTTTATTTAGGATTGTGATCAACTGTCGAGCTATTAAAAGTTGCACAATGAACAATTTTAATCTTGGTTTATGGAATTTTGTAGCTGTGGCTTACTGACCTAAGGTGTCGATTTCCACGAAATTCATAAATGTGCCAAAATCTCGAAAAATAATGATTTTTTTATTTAGATCATGTTTTGATATTCTGGTCAGTTTTGAGTTGGCTTTGTCAGTTCTCTAAGGGATGACGTATATATTTGGGACTTCGTGTATAATGGATATATAATATGCATAGAAATAAAGGTATAAAAATTTCCCTTACGGAGTTACATGCATAAAGGAGCGGCAAGAGGGTGAAGGTGGAGGAAGGGAGGTAGAAGGGTTCACTCCGGTACTTTTTTATAGAGGACTACACCACTGGTGTTCCTACCATTAAGGAATCCATAAAACATGCGTCCGAACATTTTTATGCTGGAATTTCGTCTCATAAAAACTCGTCTATTAATATTCTCCCCAGCTATGACGTAGATTCACATTACAAAGACAAACGACTAAAAATAGTCCTTCGTACGGAGCAATCTCACTATACCATCGTAAAATATAGAGTAACCCAACACCACACAGGTAATCAAATCACAATAATACCTATTTTTACACCACTATGAAGGAACAGTTGGTCCATAGATCCGGTATTGCAATAACCATGAGTTTCTGGTCCATTTAATATACTGCGCTGTTGCACAAAACATACTTTCTTATAAAAGCGCCAAATACTCAAACATAATAATTTCGTCCGTCCATCCGTCTGTCTGTCTGTCCCCGTAACTTCGTGTAACATCCGTAATTTCGTTCGAATTCACGGCTAAAAAAACGAAATTAAACGGCCGACGGTAGAGCTTGAACCCCGGGTCAGCAAACACGAAGGCGGCAACGATAGCGATGTTGCTATCGTCAAGTCTGCATTACCGGTCAAAAATACAGTACTTATAGGACATTTAACGTTGTTTTTTTTTTTTTTACTATTTTATGTTTTGAACTGTTTTTCTTTCTCTTTTCTTTTTCATTTTGTGATTCTATGATTTTAGTATGTAAGAGTTTTTTGTGTGTAAAGCGCCCTTGAGGTGAAATTTTCACAAAAATGGCGCTATATAAATAATCCAATATTATTATTATTATTATAGGAAAGCCGCAAACCATTTGAACCATTATCTGCAGGCACGGGAAATATATAAAAAAATGTTCAATTATTTTGACTAAAGTTGTTATTATTATTTCATGGTTGTCGGCTATAAATAAGTAAATACTATTTCTGTAGGAACCGGCATGTAAAAGTACGATTATTTTTGTCGGGTTTATAGCTAGTAAGTATAATACACTAGCTGTGCCCGCACGGCTTCGCATGCGTAGATTTTTATTACACTCTTTAGATCGTCATAGAACTTTTGCGAACCTTTTAGAACATTCTCCTTCCAGAACTTTCAAGAAATTTATCGAATGTACAGGAACCTTCTAGACACGCCTACACATTCCACCACTCAGTTTAGAACCTTACAGAACTTTCGGGAATTTTCTAGAATTTTCTCCTTCCAGAACTTTCTAGAGCAGGTTTTTCCGGAACCTTCTAGACTCACCGACACAGTCGGCGCGCCTATTTTGAAACAATCTTAAGCATTTGCGGCCTTCCCATAACAAAACAATGTGCTAGAAAGCACATTTTCGTCATCCACTCTCACCCAAGCACAGCCACCCCCACCAAACTCTCATATTTTCGATGTGACACCAAGGGCTATCCACACCATAACGTGGGTGGTTGTGGCTGTTGAGGAGAAAACTTGGCGGGTAGGAAAACACGGGCTTCTTTTTATATATAAATATATATATATATATATTGAGATTACGTTGACATGCTTAACGATAGTGTGGAATATAATTAGGATACATTTATTAATATTATTCATATTAAAAGCATTAAATTTATGGTTAGACATTATAACAGAATGTTAGTTTACTTAGTAAAAACCACTACCAGATTTAAGGTTTACCGGTTTCGAGACGTACCCGTCTCTTCGTCAGGACCAACACTATACACCACAACCATAGTATTGTTAAACTTTCACCAATATTGATCACATGCGTGTTAATCTTGTCAGAGACAAACATGCACTAACTAGCCTACAGAACAATCAGGAATCTAACGGGAGGGGGTGAGAGGGGGCGGGGTCTCAAGTGGGTGTTACCAAATCTTTTGTGAAAGTAAAATTAAACGTGTCTATCACATTACATTGGAAGAAAATCTCGTAATTTTAATACTAGAATCAAAGAACTTATGAGGTGTCTTAAAAACAACGTTTTTCCGAATTTGCAAACCACCTCATAGAAAATAATCAAAAATTTGACTCAAAAACAGGAGTGAAAATATTAAATACTAATAATAAAAGTTTAAAATTGAATAATTTAGATTTTTTTTACATTAGGGATGCGGTGAATAATAAGGCACCTTTAATTAATAACCAAATCAATTTTCACAAAAGATTGGGTAACACCTACATTAGACCCAGCCCCCTCTCACTCCCTTCCGTTAGATTCCTGATTGTTCTGTAGGCTAGTTAGGGCATGCTTGTCTCTGACAAGATTAACACGCATGTGGTCAATATTGGTGAATGTTAAATAATACTATGGTTATGAATATAGTAGTGTAGTGTTGGTCCTGACTAAGAGACGGTTACGTCTCGAAACCGGTAGACCTTAAATCTGGTAGTGGTTTTTACTAATTTAGCTAACATTCTGTTATAAGAATACATTTCTCCGCATTGCCACGCGTCCGCGTCGACGTGTATTGCGTAGCAACAAAAGTATTTCAATAAACAATTTGAACAAACTTAGACTTCGAATCTGTCACAATAATTTTGAATGTGAAACATCGTTGATCCAAAAAACAATTAAGTGCTTGTACACCTTTATACTTTAAAAATTCATAGACTGGAGAAAGAGTGTAGAAGTTACCGAAGAATTGGTGAACAATGAAAAGAGAATTAATTTTTCGTAATTGATATAAGTTACTGTAATACTATTTAAACGTCTTGTAAAAAAGTAAGATTATTTGGCTGAACATTTTCGACTCATAAAAAAAGCAAGAGTACAGTCCTGCAAGGTTATTAATGTTTTCCAAATAACCTTGTACATATTTGCTACACTTAGTAAATATATACAGTGGACCATAAATATTAATTATTAGTCCGTTGCCGAGGGTAGGAAGAATATCAAAAAGGACGAATATCAATCTAATTCATTCCATAGAAGCCTAATTTCGCCTATCTATTCATTTGCAAAATAAATTCACTTGAAAATGACTCTTGAAAATTATCGCATATGTACATTTTAATTTCGTATACCTATACCACCTCTTACTAATGTTTTATAGTTACGACAGAAATTTACTCCTTGTATACCCGCGGATGTTTACTCATTTCTTTTAAAAATAGCTGCAAAAACTCTAAAATGTTGAAAATATATATAGTAAGAGATGAATTTATGCACGCAGTTTAAATGACCGTCCAAGACTGGCTGACCCACGTGGCAAGTGCGACGATAGTAGACTTTTCAGCGAATATAAAAAAAACTGGACGAATATAAAAAAGACGACTATCAATGTGGACGAATATTAAATGTCCACTGTATCCATAAACAACGGTCTATGTACTGACATATTGTGTTTTTGTCTAATATCTATTTAAAATAATCTATAAGTAATCCATAAGTTTGTTTATAAATATATTACAATTATTTTTAATTTAAGAGTGGTTGACTACTCCTGAAAATATTTTTAAAATACATAATATAAAACAAATATCGTTGTGGCAATGAATTTTCAAGAATTTAGTTAAAAAGATGTCAGATATACTCACAACTTTGTTAAACTCACTTCCTCCTTAACCACAAAAGCTATGCGCAAACTCCAAAGAGAATTTGAACACAACATGCTTGCATTTCCTGCCGGATATTTTGCTATTCCGTTGATACGAACGAGTGTTGTGTCAGGAAAAAGTTAAGTATCTCTAAAACTTCATCTGCGACGACCTGAATGACAGGAAAGATATAAAACGCCAAGAGCGAACGCTAAGTGTAAGATCAACACGCTAGCAAGGAGATTGCTCCATTGCGGTATCCGTATGAAAGCAAATGTGCTGCAGAAATCTCTTTTGTGCTCGTTATGAAGTAGATTCTGAACCACGCAATAATGCACCGGAACGCCCCGGGGGCGGCAAATCGGAATCAAAAATAGAACGAAAACACTTATTAGATTAACCGTTTCATATAAAAAAATTGGAAAGAAAACATTAAAGAATATTTAATGTTTAAGGATCCATTTCTCAAAACTGCGCAAAAATATTCCGACAAAAAATAAATGCATGAGGGCCATAAAATTATGGTAACGGACTGTCATAACAAAAATACAATGTCAAAGGAAAACGCGATTTTAAAGCTAAATTTACATAGATGTCAGTGACGCTGTGAAGATCCGGTGGATATGAGTGGATTTATTTTTCATCATTTTTGTCATATTTTTCTGATTAAACTATTTACTGTTTATATTTTGTAACGAACTAATATCATTAAAATGTAATATAAGAACGAGAAAACATAATAGAGGTTGCATTTTACATTTTCTCAAGGGTGGCGTTCCAGCTAGGAGAGCCACTGATAATTCACACTGTTTAATATTCAATTTATGCTGATTGTATACACCCCACAAATATTTACGGATGATTGTATTAGAGCGATATCTGCATGTGATGTCCTAAACTATTTTTATCTGTTATTAAAAAACTAACTAACTAACTAACTAACCATGACGCCGTTTCCCCGCAGGGGTAGGCAGAGAGGATTGAACGCCACACTCTTCTATCCTGGCACACCGCTTTTGCTTCGGCCACATTCATACATCTTCTCATACAAGTTCTGCGGTTGTTGCGGCTTTTAACTTGTTAAAAAACAAACATCTGTTATTAATATAAATTCAATCTCCCAAAGACGACATCTGTTGGATAGGATAGTTAAAAAATGTGACATTTGGTTTCCAGTGCAAATTAACAAGTTGGAGAAAAACATGTTTCTCCATAATCTAAATTTGTTACCCTAGTAAAATTCGTTTATCGAGAAATCAAATTTACGATGGCTGGGACATATCTTGCGGATGCCGGCAGATAGACTTCTAAATTATATATTCCAGGCAAGACCAGAAGGCAGAAGACCAAAGCCCGTCCTAGAACGAGCTGACGGGAACAGTTGGAGGACTGCTACGAATCGAGGTTGCGACTAAATTGGGCTGACGCCGTGGAGGGCGAAGCCCAAGACAGGAAAAGTTGGAACCTTTAATGTAGTGCAAAGACCCCTACCCAATAAGAACAGGGGTAGAAAAAGAAGAAGAGGGTAAAATATTAACTTCAAGAGGTTTCCGACCAAGTCACAGACCGACTAAATAGATAGTCAACCGTTTTTCAACCTAAATGAGGCACAATGTTGCGGATCCCCGGCGCATAAAACCCGTCGAGGAAGCGACATTAATTTAAAGACCATCTCGGCAACCGACCCCCATCGACACTCTCATCATGTCACGAGATCTCGTGAACTGCCATGGTAATAGACGGGCTACCGGGATCAAGGCCTGTCTTTCCTGACCGACGCTGGTTGAGCACTTCACTAATTATAACCAATTAAATTTATACTCAACATTCAATCAAATTTTGCGTAAGTAAGAGCTGCTGCATAGTCATAGTTTTGATATCATGTATTATATTTTAGTGCGTAGTTCTTTGAATAGGTTTATATTATTAAATCATAGTTGTCATTTCATTTACATAGAAGTCTAATTGTAACAAGCATTATCGTATGCTTAAATTAGAGATGTGCCATTACGAGACATTTCTATAATATTTTGCTTCATCAACTTCCAAAAAGTAAAATCTGACGAGGAGGTGTGATTTCAAAAGTTATCTACTACAAGAAGTACTACCTGAAAAGTGTACTACTGCAGTCATATTTCCAAATCCATGGGGGGGGAGTTGTTTTAGTTTCATTATTCGATCTCAAAATTTTCAAAACCATGGGAGTGGAGATTGTTTAAATTTCCAGAGACTTCTTTAATCAATCCCAAAATTTTCAAATCCAAGGGCAGGGGGGGGGTTGTTTTGGTTTCCAAAAATTTCTTCTTTTATCTACATCGATTTCGTGAAAATTTCATCACTAATTTGACTAAAAAATCGTTTTGAATACTACTATTTAATAATTAGTAGTTGTTACATTAGTACTCGTTGCTAGTTATTCGTTACTCGAGTTATTCGTTATTCGATGATGACAATATCTCGAGTTAATTGAATGATTTCAATAATCAAATTTTTCGAGTTATAGTAACTCGAATTGCCCATCGCTATTTTTTATTTTCGTTTAAATGCATTATTTTTCTCTTCTATACGTGAGTTTTTTGCACATAATTATCTTATTCGTTTTTAATATAAAATAAACGTGCACTCGTATACCTATGTAAGAAGTTGATTCGAAAAGTATATTCAATTAATCAATTCGTTAACCAAAAAAATTACGCATTTGTTATCCAACGGATTAGATATTCGGTAGCTACGTAAAATTTTAAGACATTAACTGTTAATGATGCCTTTACCAAGGCTGCAAAATTTTTACGAAGGCCAAATAAAAATGAAAAAAGATTAGTTCCTTTGGCGTTTATTAATTTTTAAATTATTATCAGGAAAATGTTAAAAGGGAACGTTGATTGATTAAAGAGATAAGTGAAGATTGATGTGGGAAAATAAAACGATGAAAACTGAAGTATCTACTTTAAAATGAAATTTATATGAAATAATGACACTATAAAATAATAACCGTAATATAAAGACTGTTTGTGACTTTATAATCTAATTTTATATGATGATAAGTTTTATTATTTATCTTATTTTCTATTTATGAGAGAATAATAATTTAATATTTTTCTTAAAGAAACGAGAAAGTTGTTATTAAATATACAAAATATACTTGGTTGCCTAAAACATTATCATAAACAACTTCTTTACCTGTAACACGCACCCACCTGGTGGAAGAGTAGTTACATAATCACAATATTGAGACAAAATTAAAAAAGCCTTCACACAAAATTTTTTCTCTTTTTTTGCTCTAAAAATATCTGAAGAAATTTAAATCTTTAGAGCCTTAAATATAAATGACAACAATGTATTTCTAACTTCACAAAAATAGAAAACGTCTTGCTTAAAAACTAGACTTACTAACTAGCTTAATTTTAGGCAATTTACGAGTAATAACGTTTTATTTATCTTCGTTTTATTTTTGATATTGTTTATTTCACCTTAATATCTATTACCCCATGTTCCTATTCGGTTATTTCAAATGTTCAAACTATATATTAATGTTCAGAAACCACATATTAAAAATTTACGTCATTTTTTTTTTTTTATTCGGTCATCTAACAGGGAGACATAATTGTTTGGTAGAACAAAATACAGAAAAAATAGTTAAATGTCTCCCACAATTAAAGAATATACAGATAGACATAATTATAGACAGGTTAATTTGTTATGAATGACAAATCAAACAATTGTACAGCTTAATTTAAGTGATTGCTCCTAATTTAACCTTGTCATAAACATAAAAGGGTTCTTAATGTATATAATTTACATGGTCAGGGAGGCTTTTCACATTAACACATAAAAAAATCGTTTGTAAAAAGTTGAAGTCGATTAGTGTAACAAAAAAGACAGACAATTTGAATACTGGAAATGGTTAAATCTCTTAGTGCCAAAAATATTTATTTAACATAAGTATACAGATTAGTACTGTATGCCTTCCCCAATACATTTAATACTGCACTAAAGTCCTAACTATGTAAATTATTTAGTAATATATTTTTAGTAATAAGGAGTGCCTATCGCATAAGTATCAAGTGCCGCGTCATTTTTTCATAAATAAGGCACCAAATTACACGAGTATTTTATAGTTTTTAGTATTAAAATAACTAACTCACGTGAGGAAAGGTACTGGCGTGGCGTATGATAGTGTTGAAAATACTAATGAAATGTTGTGTAAAATGGCACATAAAGAGCGAAAAAGACTTCATTCGCTTTTTACTTTGTATCTTAAAAGGAACATTCTGGCACTTAATGCTTTATTTATTTCCAGTATCCCAATCATAATCATTTAGCTGTCTGTCCGTCCGTCCGTCGTAATGTCCGTAACTTCTTTATGGTATAAAAACTTTTTTTTATTATAAGTAAATAAATACTTATTATTTAGGAACCGACGTGTAAAAGTACCGTCATTTTTAATAGATTACAGCTAGTTCATTTAATAATTGATCGATAATTACACAATTAAATAAGATGAGTTTAAGTGAAGAGACAAATTTTGAAGATACCCAAAGATGACCTTAAAACTCATTGGCAGTCAAAACAAATGTAAGGATGTACTAGCCTATTCTCGCTGCCTCGTGTGACTAGTTTTGCATTTCACGGATTAGTATTATAGTTCTCCGGAGTAAAATATTTATTTTTAGATGTAAAATAATCCTTCCATATCTTTTTCTTTGTTCATATTATTTAAGCTCTTTACAGTGACAATCAAACTCTTTCGTCTGGTACTTCATTTAAAATGAAATTTTACTTGTATACCCTCACAAAAGTGAGATCCATGTCATATATGTGATAATGTGTGGTGAATAAGTCGGAAAGTAACCTTCAAAACTACACTATTCGTTATCAAAGGGCTGATGCCAACTATAAACTGATATTGATCACACCAAAATTTTCCTCTCTATAATAAATCGCAGCGGAAGGACCAAGTGAAACACGTTCCTTTGTGTTTCAATGAAATTCTTTATTGACGGCAAAGCAATTTTCATCGGCACCTCCTCCGTAGATTTTCATTTCACCGAGCATTTCAATAGACACTCCGTATCCTCTTTGGAGACAGCAGGCTTTAATAAAAATCACAGTAAAGAGACTCACTTGTAAAACACATTAAAATAAATTAGACTAATGGCATAATCCACATAATCCGTCCATTTCGGGTGTAAATTTTATATCTTTTGAGCTTTCTTCACCTGTGGAGTACGAACCCATCAAAGAACCTGACGCGAATCGGCTTATTTTTTATCCACTCCGCGGAAGAAATGCAATCGGTCACTCGAATGATTTATAAAACGTATTCTAGCCACAAGATGAGGAAGCGGGGAGGGAAAATAAGACTCGCGAAAACCAATTGACTCTAATTTATTTTACAGAAAAATATTTAGGCAGGTTGGAAATACAATGGAACACAAAAACAATAAAACCTTAAATCGAAAACTTAAGACATGAATTTATGATAGCAAGTAGAGTTGAATACCACGTCCTCTGCGATGGTGGGTCGAATCAGCCCCGTGTCTTTACAAAAATATGAATAACGTGATAACAATTTCGTTCACGCCATTGTTCTTTAAGCTAATCTTTTATTAAATATTTCCACGTAATTTGACACATAAATGAATATTATCGGATGAGATTCAACCGAGTAATAGATAAAAATGTAAAATTACGCCAAATAACAGACCAAGGACAGTTGACATAATGGACATATATCCTCAACGCAACGTAACAAAGCATATATATTGTCAATCTTTTGCCCGCCACACCGCCATCCTGATGCTCTGTGGATATTCAAGGGATTTCAATTCTACTAATTTAAAAATATATATTTCATTTGTTTTCTTTTTAATATTGGATGTAAATTTTTTTTACATTTCATTTTTACTTTTTTAATCTACTTCATTCTGTTAAAAAATCTTTTTAACAATAGTAGTTGATTTGATGTATTGTAGACAGCAATTTTTATTGATTTATTATTTATTTACGTTACTTTGTATTTTCCAGAGCTTTAGCAATTTAAAAACAATGCCATAAAGAGAAAATCTATTACAAAAGTGGTTGTCTAATCTTTTATAAACACTCATTTCATGCGTTTAATATAAAAAATAAATTGATATAACATAAATTAAGAAAGTAAGGATTTTACATAAAAACAGTAGTGTTCAGGAACATAGAAATGAAGCATAAAATAAGCGCAAAGGTATTCAGCAAAAAAGCATAATAGGTTTATATAGGAGTATTCAGGAACCAAAACTAAAACATAAAATAAAATCAAAAGTGATAAACAAATAAACCCCTAAATAATATTGCATAAAAAATCAAGAAAGCCTGAGTTCATTAATATATTTACATAAATATATATTTCGTATGTAAATTATCTGTCGTTTACTTATTTTTGATTAACGGTCAATACTTTTCCTCTAGAATATTCAAACAAAAAAGGCTGTGATATTTTTTATTTATTTTATTTCTACAATTGTATACTTCAAATAATTTTCATTCTCTTCATGATAAATACGTTATATAAAAATAGCAGAGAACATAAAATGTTTTAAACCACTGTCGGCCGTAAAAATCGCCGATAAGAAGCGGGAGACCACGTGATCAATATGTTTCTCAGCTGGAGCCGAGTACCACGTATTTGATGCCCGCTGCCACAATATGCAATATATCTCACAAAAACTTCAATTTCTCACCAAAAGCTTGCGGTTATATGGTGCCATTTTATTAACGCATATTTAAAATAAAAGATATGAAGTAAATCTCTCGAAAAACGGTTAATAACCGATATTTCGTATCTATCGGGTCTAAAACTATCCACCACCGCCAGCCGTGTTTTCTTTCGACCCATTGGGCTTTAAGTGATACTTAAAAGAATAAATTACGACTACCTTAACTATCCTGGAGCGAGTCATGTCCTTCGGTGCGGCGTCTCAACACGAAGTTCTCGTCGCTTCCGTGTGTAACGGAAACTTCCCAAAAGGGTCGTTTTACAGAAATAATACTTGAGACGAAGCTTGAGATTATTTTATTTTTGACAAGAGCAACAATTACAATAAATTCACAATTAAATCGACGTGAACTATCCGAAACTAGAAGTACACTGTGTTACTACTGAATGTCGAATAATAATATGCTTTAGTTAGAGACAATATTCCGTTTATATGGGATTTAATACAAACAATTATGATGATAAGTATGGGATGACGGATCCGGGTCTAAGTTACTTTAAGATAAGACCGGGCTCGTTGGTGACTAATCGATATTTATTTTATTACTATTTAAAGTTACATTACTGTTTACAGAGCTATAATGTTTACTCCATACGATAAATATCGAGGAATAGAGGCGATGGTTGTGGCTGAATTAGACTTCAGTAAGATGGAGGCCTACGAATCCTATCCCTATAATCCTTTTTATCTCTAATTAATCCCACTCCGCCTACCTTCATTTAATATGCCTAACTACATTTGTCGTACTTACTTATAACTCAACCGCATAATATAATTCAAATTATTCCAAACGCCACGCCAATCTCGGTTCATTTGTTTTTGTTGAAAAAAGAAGTTACATATAATTCCGCCTTGTGTGATTTACGCATATGAAGAATCCGCATTTATATTATACCGCATCTACTAGAAATATCATATTGTAATACCGCAACTACTATCTACGCGAAAAAAACTGCATATTATTATAATTACCGCATCTGTGTTTAACCGTGGATTTTGTCATCTCGGTATCTTTACTTATTCAGCAACGCGAGTGGAGTGCGTGTGCAGCGGAACATTGAAGAAAAAGGCATTTCCGTTCCTTATCCCAACATCCAGCATCTAAAAAGGTAGGATTTTCTTCTTATTTGTTGTTTACATTCATGCTGCAATATTCGTGCCTGTTTTTCCTTTCATCTGCCAACCAATCTCAGACATCTCGTAAATATTAATACCCGCGAATGAACGATTATCTCTCAATGAATCTTTATAACTATAATAACCGCATGCATATTTATTTATTACAAACCGCTACAATAATATTGATTTTATCATTCATATATGATATTGATTTATGTCATTGTTTGTATTAATAATGGTAGGTACTTTCCACCATCACCCTTAGATCAAAAATATAGGAAAATCTTAAAATGACATAGATTTTTGAAAGAAAGAACAATAATAAGAAGTTCACGTCATGATACAATAAATTACAAAATATATAATTGAAATTACAAGAACAAATGATTAATTATACATTAAATCTTATTAACTAATAATATAATTTTCCTTTTTTATTACAATCATTGTGTTGCTAGGTACACACATTTATAAATTATATAATTTTTTTAATACTTTACAATACATTAGATACTAATAGATCAATAAATCATACAATGTCTTTTAATGGAGCTAATCTAGGACTTCTTTTTAAGGGAACATTCTCTACAGAGTCTTCATTTAATTCTATTGAAACCTTTCCTTACGAGTTTTTTTATTTATGTTTAAAGTCAAGCAATTGGTTATCATGGCACAACTTTTTGGTTCAGGTTTTACTTTTGCGCGAGTCTTCTTATATATTTTATATAGAATAAATAGAGCAACAACTTTAGCTAATGTTAATATCATATAAACAAAGTAATTATCTATGGTTACATAAGTAAGTTTATTTTCGGCTACAGCAAAGTAATTAGAAGATGGAAAAATAAATATATAAGAGTTGTCTCTTCTTAATACATTACCTTGTACACATGGTATTTATTAAATTTATTAAAGAGTTTGATATGAAAAATACAATTTTGTTATTTAATGAGAAACATTTTAAGGTAATTAAATCTAATAATTTATGCACATTTTTGAGTTCTATTGAATATGTGTATGTAGTAAAAGCAGGTAATAAGGATATTGTTTTGCTTAGTTGAACAACATATTGTTCAGGTATTATAATATAAGAGTGTAAAGCATTACTCTTATCAAATAATATAGAGTTTATGAGTTTTGTACTTCTGTTGTTAATAAGGTTAGCAGGGCTAAATGTTTTTCTATATCTTGTTTAAGCTCTAAATTGAACATGTGATTTTTAATGTCTTTTACATATATTTAGCTAATTGATCAAAATATTCATTAAATATTTTTTCATTTCTCGCGATATTGGTGATAGTATTATTAAAATTAGTAATGGTTGATTTAATTATATTAGTTGAAATTTAGCCTTAATTATTAATTTGGAATATAACGCTTAAGTCTATTTGCATGTACAGTTATATTATTTCTTTAACTGTAAATAGTTGCGGATATTTTATACGAATCGTATGTTTTTCCGAACAACGATTCTCGACGTTTCGTTGAATGCTTATTCAACGTCATCAGGAGGACGACCTTTACCCGCGGAGGTGGAGGTCGGAGTGAATACTGTTTTCTACGGCGTAAATTGTATGCACTTTATTGTGGAGTGTTCACTTCTTCTACAATAGAGGTTGCCAGTGTGCAATATGTACTAGTTACGTCGGCGGACTTTACTGCGACGTCTCTCAAGGGTTGAATCAATGTCGTTAGAACAGGGCGCCAAATACTTGATAGTTTGTAACTGTCATCTCTATTGAAATTGGGATGTTTGTATATTTCAATAGATTCCCTCACTAATCTGGGTATATGGTACGGTTCTGTTGATAAGATTTTTGGCTTGTCAAATCTGATGAAGTGACAGAGATTACCTTTGGATGCATGTTCGCAGATTGCCGATATATTGGAGTTGTTGTTTTTAATTGCTCCAATACGTTCCTTCAATCGTGTAGCGATATTGCGTTTGATTTGTCCTATGTAGAACGCTCCACAATCGCATGGCACTCTGTACTCTGTATACACCTGGAGAATCGAACGGTGTGTTATCTTTTACACTACATAACATTCGTGAAATTGAACAATGGGGGCTGAAAACTGTTTTTATATTTAATTTCAACAACACCCGGCTGATTTTGTCAGTAAGACCTCTGATGTAAGGTAAGTATGCTTTATTTCTTGTAACATCGCATATGCTAGATCGTTTTCTTAATGTCCGTACGTTCGGAGAGTAGCTATGAGTGCATCCTGCACTGTTTTTCTTTCTGAGGCAATGTTTTCTTTGACGCAAATTCTGTTAGCTTGTGTTATTAATGCTGTAGGGACCGACCTCAGTTGCGCTAGATGGTGATGCGAGATTTTGTGTAGATACCTGTTCGTGTATGTCGCTTTTCTGTATGCAGTATGTCCCAGACTGCCATCCTCTCTTCGTTGCACTTGAACGTCTAAGAATAAACATGATCATTATAAGTATATTTAAATTCAGGGCTTTTTGTTAATGATGAAGGCATTGTTGCTTTGTGTCCAAAAACTTATTTAAATGGAAATATCTTCGTTGTACTATGAATGGATGTATTATAAGAAAACATCAAAATATCAATCCACTTGTCCCAATCGTATTGATCAGAGTTAGTATTATGTTTGAAGTAATCAGCAAGAGTAAGTTGGCTTCGTTCTAAAGCTCCATTGAATATGAAATCAGTTTCTTGATCAATTAAAATGGATTCGAGTATTTCAAATTTCCAAATAAAATTTTCTGAAAAATTTTAGCAACTGCCAATGCTTCATGATTAGGCAAAGTATAAGCTGGAAGTGGTTGTAATTTCCGTTGCTTCCTTATTTTTCTTACTGACAAGCTTATTTTTTTTGGCAAGACAAATGGTTTGAATGATTTTCTATAAGAATTTGGGTTATTTCTTCTTCATTAGGTGTTATTATTTTATCATGAAACATGATTATTTTAATATTAGAATTTCTAAATATGTATCTTAACATAGCGCGTGTCTTGTACCATTTTAACTTATCATATTTATTAATAAGATTAGGCATATTTATTTCTTGAATGTTTCCTATAAATAACATATTTCTTAATTTAACTAAATTGACATATAAATTTTCATATTCTGCATTATTCCAATAATTTTGTTTATTTATAAGATAATATATATTTTGTTTACTTTCGCGGAATTCTACAACATCAGTTACTTTAATTACCTTTGTATCTATTACTTCGATATGAGCATTTTATTTTTCTTTAATTTCCTTTTGGATATCCGTTTGATATTCTTTATCTGCTCCTAAGCAAATTACAAAGCTTCCTGAAGTATTTAATTTATCATTTATTTATTCAATATTGTTATTGATTATAACAGTAGATTGATATTTTTTAAAGAAATCTGAATATTATAGATTTTAAATTATTAATATATTTTATTTTATCTTCTTGCATGAGGTAGATGGTTTGTTTTCTTCAGCAATTCTTATTCTGCTTAATGCATCAACATTAGTACTTGTTCTTCCCGTTTTGTATACTAGAGTATAGTCGTACTTTTCTTAAGCCAGACGCCATCTAACTAAACGTGATCCTGGATCCCCAACATTAAAGGACGATGATCTGTGAGTATATTAAATTTTCTACCGTAAAGGTAATATCGAAAATGTTTCTCAATTCAAACTCCAAACAATTCCTAACAGTTCTTTTTCAATCGTAGAATAATTAGTTTCTGCGTGATTTAATGTTCAAATTGCGTAAGCAATAGGTAAATCATTTGGAGGTGTTCCTTTGGAAAGAACACTTCCAATAGCAAAATTACTTGCATCTGTTGTTAGCAAAAATTCTTGATTAAAATCTGGATATTTCAAAATTGGTTCAACAGTAAGGATATTTTTTAATTTTTCAAATGCATCTTGTTGAGCACTAGTCCATTAAAATTCACAATCCCTTTTAATAATTTTGTTAATGGTTTTGGCATGATTTTACTACATGCTGGGATGAATCTTCGGTAATAGTACACAATACCTAGGAACGATTTAATATCCTTTTCTGTTTTAGGAACGGGATATTTTAATAATGATTCTACTTTTTTAGGATCTGGTTTTACACTATTGCTCGTAAAAGAATGATCTAGATAAATTACTTCTGGTCGAAGGAATTCACATTTATCTGGTTGGATTTTTAAATTGAATTTTGAGAGTCTTTCGAATACTTCTCTTTATCTTTTACTATGGGTTTCTAATGAGTTGGCATGAACAACTATATTATCTAAGTACACAAAACATCTATATTTTTTTATTCCGGATAATACGTTATCCAACAATCTTTGGAAACATGAAGGCGAATCGCGCATACCAAATGGTAAATGAGTAAACTGATAGTGATCGCTGGGTACACTAAAAGCTGTTTTATCCGAATCCTTAGGATGCATTTTAATTTGATGAAACCCGGATGTCAAATCTAAAACTGTAAAATATTTGGAATTTCCTAATTGTTCTAAAATTTCGGTAATCTGAGGTAGATGATACGAGTCTGCTACGGTAATTTCATTTAATTTCCTATAATCTTCACCATCCTCCATTTCTTTTGACCGGAAGCATCTGCTTTCTTTGGGACAATCCACACGGGAGAGTTCCATGGTGACGCTGATTGTTCTATTATGCCATCATCTAAAAGATTTTCTACTTGTTTATCTACTTCTTCCTTTAGTACTTGCGGGTACCTATAGGATTTTACATTCATTTTATTTGATGACGTAACCGGAACATCGTGCATGATAACATCTGTCGCAGTTAACTTATCTCCCTCTAAATAAAATATATTGTTAAATTCTTCGCATAAATCAACTAGACATTTTTTTTGTAATCGTTCAGATGCGATATTCTTAAACATTCTCGTCATTTATTTATATTATTTTTACATATCTTCCTAATATTTGCTTCGTTATTTAATTTTGGTAATTGATCAATAATTGTCTCGATTTTATCAATCGCAATTTCTTTACCTGTTGTATTTAAGACTGAAGTATAAGCGCACACCATCACGCCGTCACTACCCGGTGATGATGGCTCCTGATGGTCACTGCAGTTTCCACCTGGCGTCGTCCTTTTCGTCTCTGCTTCTATTCCGGTTCTTCTTGTCTTCCCGGGCCCTAAGCAAGCTACTCAGTCCACCTGCTAGCCCTTGTTGCTTCTTCACTTTTCGTCCGCTCCCATCCCCTCGTTCCCTCGTTTATTATCGGCGTCGCAACGCGTCTTGCCGACTGCCCCCTTCCCTCCAAAATTTTCCGATATACTCTCAACATCAACTCTCTGACGAACTCCTTTCCATCGAACTCTCTGATGAACTCTCTCCAACGAACTCTCTCCATCGACTGCCTTCTTCTCCTCTCAAAACTTCCCGACGTACAACTCCCGCAAAACTTCCTGACGTACTTCACTCACAGAATTTTCTAACCAACTCCCCGCTCTGGAGCTGCGTCGGGCATTATATCCTCCCTGTTTTTAGGATGTACCCGCCGCGCGGGAAGGAGTTTCTTATATCTCTCTGATTGGGTCTCCGGGTGGCGCCAAATGATCCGGGACTGTACATTCGCTTAACAGATCACCCAGCCTCTTCTTGGAACCCGATCTACCTATCCGGCTTGGACAAATGTAGGCCAAATTTTCGAGAACAGTCTCTTATATCTGCGTACAGCAGATATTATAACTATATACATATATATTACAATAATAATTTCCTTATAATTAGTGCACTTAAAATTACGGTAATTATTATAACTAAGACCATCATAATATTTCTTATAATCATAACACAAAACATAATTTAAATTTTAATCTTATAATCATTCGACATATAATACATAATTTAAATTTAAATCAAAATTAAACTAACACTAATCAATATCTTATTTAATTATTTAATTTATTTTATTTTTATTAATTAATGCCCTGGTGGGCTTTTACAATAAAGTATAGAATGTATCAATATAAAACCATCAAATACAACATTATAAAATTAACAGTATACATATGTATAAACAATGTTGTTTCTTTCAACTTGCATGCTACCTTCCTTATCATTAAATTCCAACCTGCCGTTGGATAATTTAATTTAAGTCCGCGTTTAAATAATTAATCTTAATTTATTTTTTCTGTAAACACCCCAAGCAAGCGGGTAGGTATGTATTTTTTTCATTATTTATTCCAGCGCCAGTCAGTCTGAGGATGGCCACATGTGCGAACTCATCGGTCAGCGAGGAATGTGGGGTCCATGTTAAGGGACTGTTCCCACGCCAGAATCCAGTTCGTAAAACATGTCGCCTATTTTTTTCTTCTTGACAAACTGAGAAAAATAATACCCTTATGACGATTTATGCGGCGCCTCGAAGAGCATTCAACTTTTTTTCATCCCTTCTCACAGATGCGTTTTTCGTACACCACTTGGGTCGCGACAAACCATAACACACCGTATTTGAAACATGTATTATTTGAATTTCCTTTGAAATGAAGAGTATAGCATTTTAATTATAAAACTTGCTGTTATTATAAAACCTACCCCTCGCGTCGTATCAACAATGAACAGCCCTCACCCACCAGGCCGGGATGCTCCGTTGATTCCAATTAAATGAATGGGATAAAATAAGACTCGTTTTATTTCTGACTTAAAACATAGAGCAGATTTGCTGCAAACACAGCACTCGACCACCCCTACTATTATCACTGACTTTTCCTTTTTACGACCCAAGCTGTTTCTAGAACACAAAGTTAACCACGAATAAAACAACTAAATTGTGTATTTTGGATTTATAAAATATTTTTAAAATCTACAAATATCAATTTTAAATTTGAGTTCAATGTAAATAAATAAATTTTTGTCGATCTTTTTGTTAAATATTCTACCGTAAAATTTTGGGTTTAGAATTTTTTTATTTGTTTAAAATAACATACAGTTTTTTACACTATTTTACTCTCCTATTATTATTATTCTCTATTAGTCTATTAAAACTATAATTAATAATATGTTTATCACTCTGTATCTCTCCAAAAAGAGATTTTTTTTTTAAATATTAAATTTTAAATTGTTTTTATGAGTATTAATATAATTCCTTTTTTATTTCTTTGATCTTAGTAATTTTTTATTCTGTATTCCTAAGTATAAAATATATATAATTGTGCTCATATTGTTTGTTGTTGCATTTTGGTATTATAAAATTGTTTAAAAACCCTCAACATGTGCTTGTTTCAAATTTCGTATAAATATTTTCTTTATTTTTTTGTAAAAAGTATATTTTTTTGAAAATATTTTCTACTTTTGGAACTGGGAATTTTGTGAAGAGTGTTTGTGTTGAGAAAGTTGATTTTTTATTACTACATATTACTTTGATAATCGATCTCTGTATTAGCTTCAGAGGGTTCATTAAGTTATGTCAAGTTAATAGAGATAGACATTTTTAATCTTCTGAAAAACTTTTCTGCTCTAATTTTATGCTCCTGGTCTCATTATCAAATATCGATGTTTGTATGCTTCTTGTAGTGCCATCACCTATCTGTCTGCGATTATGATTCAATTCAGTTGAGTTACTTCGGTATCTGTCCTTCAAGTTACTCAGCCTTGAGATGCGGCCTCTTCCTTTGTTTCTTTTTCTGATTATTTTTCTTAAAGCTTTGTTATCTTGATGGTCTGCAGCACTTCTTAGCCTTTTTCCATATGCCGGAGGACTTCAATATTTGTGTCACATCTCAAAGCCATCTCTTTACTTTAAGATTAACCCCTTCTCAAGTTTATGTTTATGACTCCTCCCCATATAATAAAATAGCTAAAATATAACATCCAACTTTATGTACATCCTTAGTTGAAGGTTTAGGTCACTGTTAGAGAATAAAGGTCTCATTTTGAGATTTAAATTATTAAAAATTATTAAAGATCAATGCTTATTCCCTTTACTTGAGGAAAAAATAATACAAGTTTAATGAACAATGATTATTTATGTAAACAAATTAAGTTTTATTGTATACTAGCCGTACATCCATGAAATTTCACGGGACATAATAATAATTATGTAATTAACGACTCTTGCGTGTAACCTGAGCCGCGCGCTGATTGCGTCTCACTCTAAGTAAGTGGTAATGCCAACGAATTACGGACGTAACGGACCGTCAGACAACAAAATTAATATATTATGATTGTATTGCCCTAGAGGCTATAGGTAATACTACAAACTGTATTATCTCATAATTTTTTTTATCAAGACCACGAGACCTTGAAAAAAAACTGCGTTTAAAAGTGTGACGTGTATGTATATGTATTTGTTGGATATAACATTTTTTGTAGATACTTTTAACTCCCGTAATTGTTTTTATAATTTCATTCCAAATTTTAGAAAAATTAATAAATATCTCGAATACCTAACTAGTCTGATAACCTTCTGATTTCAAAATAATGGTTGTTCAAAAAGTAAAGAAAAACAATATCCGTTGTAATATTGGACGTAAAAGAAAAAATAAACAAATTATAGTACCTGATTCTCACGGCCTGTGCCGTGAGGTATTTTTAATTTGCATATTTGAACAGTTAAAATAAATTTATAATTGATTTTACGCGGAAATCGTTTTGAAATTTTAGAGAATCAGTCATGATGTTTTGACCTTGTCTTGAAATAAGGGAACAATATTTGTACGCAGCATTTAAGTGCAACAGATTTCTTCATTTGACTCCACATTATGCTAAAGACAAGTTCGACATTATATGTATATTATATGTGTATCATACCATCAATCTAGGCCACACACAAACGTAGCGAGTCTGCCGCGTAAACAAAACTGAGGCACAGCAGTGTACACGAGGCAAGGACACAGGGCGATGCCCGGAGCACCGTCATCATACACACACAGCTAGACTTCAGGAGAGATCTTTGTTTGCAAAACATATAAAACTAGTCAACACTCTATACAGGCATCTCAGTCTCTCAACGACCCCCGGCGTAGGCCGGAGGCCCTGGTCGAATGAAGACACGACTTTGGAGAATTCCCGTTACATAACGGGTGGTGACCCTAAAGCAGCTTTCTCCTCATTCATCAATCACCACAAATTACTGACTACCGACGCTCACCTTTTCACCCCCAAATGTACATTTTCCATATATTTTCATATTTTACTTTATACGGATATCTACATATTATAAAGAAAGCGCTCGAAAAAATGCAATTTATTACATTTTAACAGAGGTTGCTTTTGGACACAATACAATAAAAGTGGCCTAGTGTTAGTAGACATTTGTCATATGTATTGTATCACCACAAAGTTTTAATTTATTATTTAATTATTATCATAATTATCGAATATTACGTCAAAACCTTAAGTGTATTATATTATTTTCGTCCATTAATCTGATCCCATAAAGATTATCTTTTTACATTAAAACTTACAGAGCACAGAAAAATATCTGTTAGGAAAAACAGAGCTGTAACTAATAAAAGAAGAGACAGTAATTTTTCAACAACATGCTATATAAATAATAAGTCTAAAAGGTTTTTTATTGTTATGGTCTCATTCACTTTTCTTACGGCAATATTCCCTCTTGGATAAAAAATAAACTCATTAATTAATTTTATTGAATCAAGCCGTAATATAATTCTAAATGGATGAATTAATTATTTGTTGTAAACTGTTGAAAAAATTACAACGTTTTTCATTTAAATCTATTTCCCGTAATTTCATTTTATAATCTTTTTTATGAAATCTAGAAATATAATAATCTTAACGATCAAAAACTTTTCGCAAAACTAGATATTTTACATACACAAAATATTTACCACAAATACAAGCAATGAGGACATTTCATAAAACCTGTCAAACCACTGAAACAAAATTACTCAAAAACGTAGAAAATGCGCGATCGCAATAAAAAATGCGTATCCGGCAAAAATTATAATGACCCTTTTCCAATAGACAAGATGATTGTAGGGCAGAATGTTTTGAAGCGTATTTCACATATTTCTAAACATATAAATATTTTTATTTATTTTTTATTTATTCAAATTGAAGCTTACATATAATGCACGAAGATGTTTTGAAAAAAAATAAAGCATTTGAATAATATCTGCTCCATACATCTATTAATCGCTTACAATAATATCTATAAAATTAAACTTACTTAAAGGTGATGTGTTTAGTGAGCAAGAATAAGTTTATGATTCTAATGATAACCGAGTTTTTTACGGCCTGAGATTTATATTTTTTGGTCGGAAAAGAGTTGTATGTCGTGAACGACATACAACTCTTGGGTACATTAAAAATAATACGTGACAATAAATCAGGATAGTCCAAATTATTATTTAATATACAAGCTGGTCGTACCCGGCGTTGCACGCTTTAAGGATTAAGTCAAAAATAAGATTGTGAGGGGAAACAAAAGATCCCCTGTTTTGCAAAGCCTCTAAAAAATACAATGTTTCCATTTAATCTGGGGTGAAATGAATGGAATGTCCAGGAGGGAAATGTGGACTATGTTTGCCGCCAGGTCTTGAAGAATATGTATGCTTTTTAATGAAATTTGGTAGAACAGTACAGATTTTAACGAAATTTGGTAGAACAGTACAGATTTGCATTGAAATTATATCAGTGGGAGGAGAAGGGGTAGAGAAGGAGGGTGGAAATGACACCTACGTTACCTGCCGGGTCTTAAAGAATAAGTGTACAAAATTTGGATCAGATCAGTCGAACGGTATAGATTTACATGAAAAATATATCAGGGGACGGGGAAAGGGAGGGGTAAAGGGGGAGGAATGAAATATTATCAATGTTAGCCGCCGGGTCCTAAAGAATAAGTATGCAAAATTTTAGTCAGAACTGACAAACGGCGTAGATTTGTACATAAAATATATGAGTGGAGGAGTGGGGTAAATTAAGAGAGAGAAATGTCACCTATGTTACCCGCCGGGTTCTAAAGAATAGGTATGCAAAATATGGGGCTGATCGGTCAAACGGTACAAATTTGCATGTAAAATATATCAGGGGGAGGAGTAAAGCGGGAGAGGGGAACTGTCACTTATATGTGAATGGGGAAGACGAAATAAACTTATGTTTAATGTTTCCAAGTGTTCGGTTTACATCTTCACTAGGGCCCAAAAAACTCTATTTTTTCGTTACAAAATGAACGACCAAAATCTGACAAGAACATCGAATGTTAAAGATCTAGATGTTAGATTTGTAAGCAACCTAACATTTCACGATCACATAGAGACGATCAATGGTAATGCTTTGAGAATTTTAGGATTTATTCTGCGTACTGCCAGGGTTTTCGAGAATACCCGCGTACAACTCCTTGTTGCGAAGTAGACTCGAGAGTGGCTCGATGAGCTGGGGGCCACATGAGAGCAAGTACTCTCTTATGATGGAGAAAGTCCAAAAAAAATTTCTAAGATATCTCTACATGAGAGAGTATGGGCATTATCCTTGGCTTTACCCAACCGAGTTTCCCCAGGGTATGTTTGGCTACAATAGTCTAGAGACTAGAAAGAATGCGTATTTGATTACACATTTTTATCGATTGTTGCGCGGTATGATCGATAATCGTGAAATTATGCAGAGCATTGGTTTTTATGTTCCTGATAATTACATTAGACATCGTCAGCATAGATTGTTTCACATTCCAATATACAGGACCAACCTGCCGATAGTTATGCCTGTTGGAAGAGCCAAGGCTATGCTGAACAAAATCGCTTTGGTATATTATTTGGTATTGATATATTCCATGTGTCTGAGGGGGTTTTCCGAAGCAAGATTCTCCTACACCTTCGATATGAATGAATTTATATACGTTTGATATTTTGTTGTTTATATATTATCTCACTTGTTAATAATATTTACGAATTGAATCTATGCTTTTAATGTAAATGTTATGTTATAAATAAATAAATTGAATTGAATTATTTTATCCGCCCGGTCCGAAAAAATATGTATGCAGAATTTGAGTCAGGTCAAACGATACAGATTTGCATGGAAAATATATCAGGGGATGGGGGGAGGGGGAAAATGGAGCCTTTGTTACCCGCCGGGTCCCAAAGAATAAGTCTGCAAAATTTGGGTTAGATCAGATAAACGGTGTAGATTTGTTAGAGAATAGGCAGACATTGAGTTTTATAGGTATAGATAGCGTTTGTTTCTTTTACGTCCAACAGATGGCTCTGCTACAAAAAACGCTTATTAGTATCGGTATCGTTAAAAAATTTCTGTCCGAATTAGAGAACCGAAAAGTGCATTTTATATATCAACAATTTTGGTGCATGCTACTTACTGTGTTTCTATAATAAAACCACTTTATTTTAGATTTGTAGAAGTATATTGTTATTTTGTTTAATATTTTTATGCAATATTAATGTTTGTCATGAAGATATGAACTATAAGCTCGGAGGTATCAAAATTGACAATAAATCTTAGACTGTATACATAAATGTTCTTTATTGTGAAATATGGCGAAATGATTGGCTGCACTTTCTTATCGATTAAAATGTTTTATTGAAGCAAATACAACCGAAAGTAATCAAAAAATTTGAATTCGGAAAATGTTAGGTATCTACTACCACAGTATACTAAGAACAGTAATACGTCTTCATACAAACTGGCCGCTACCCATTAGAATGTGTGCGTGCGTGCTCGGCGCCGTGTAGGCATGCACTGTAACGCACACATTGACATAGAATATGGGGGCACAAGGCGGCGGCATTAGGGGCGTGCCTTCGGTGCCATTTGCGCTTGCAGCCGCCGCTTTAGAAAAAAAATGCGCTTCCTGAAAAAAGTGTATTTTTTATGTTTGTGGTGCTTTACTAAAAAGGTGTGTTGATTATCACAAAGACTGTGAGTTTTTAAAAGTCTACGTTGATGTTAATCAGCGTTCTTGCAATTTAAATGCAGAAACTAGGTATACTAATTACAGAAATTTTAGGGTTTCGTGTCTACCTTATGCGTCGGAATCTCAGATGCTACGAGTTAAAAGAAAGGGAGTAAAAATAAAGTGACAACCCTAGCGTCAATGCAAGAGTAGGCTAATAACTCGCCGACAGGCCAGAGATAAACTACTGTTCTGGGTATACTGCTACTACTTACCTATATCTAAATATTTATCAATATTGAAAAGGTTGGTTTTTCAAATGATTTGTGCGAATTCAAATGGAACGTTGTGTCAAAATTTCAATGCAATGAATGGTTAAGAATTTTTTGGAGATTTAAAATTTTGGACAATCAAAAATTTACATTTTTTTAATATAAATAAACAAGCTGTTCGTACCCGGCGTTGCACGGGTCAATGACTAAGTTGAAGGAAAATTGTGTGGGGAAACAAAGGTATGATTCGAATGGTACAGATTTGCATCTAAAATATATCTGGAGAGGGGTAAAATAATAGGAGGAAATGTTACCTATGTTACCCGCCGAGTTCTAAGGAATAAGTTTCCGAATTTTGAGTTCGATCGGTCAAACGGTACAGATTTACATGGAAAATATATCAGGGGAAGGGAAGGGGATAAAATAATAGGGGAAATGTCACCTATGTTATCCGCCGAGTTCTAAAGAATAAGGAAACAAATTTTGAGTCCGATCGGTCAACGGTACAGATTTGCATCGAATATATATCAGGAACAAGGGAAGGGGTAAAAGAATGAAGGGAAATGTCACTTTTGTTACCCGACGTGTCCTAAAGAATAAGTTTGGAAATTTTGATTTCGATCGGTCGAACGGTACAGATTTGCATCGACAATATATCAGGGGGAGAGAAGATGTAAAAGAATGAAGGGAAATGTCAATTTTATTACCTGTCGGGTCCTAAAGAATAAGTTTCGAAATTTTGATTCCGACCGGTCAAACGGTAAAAATTTGCATCGAAAATATATCAAGGGAAGGGGTAAAATAATAGAGGGGAAATGTCGTCTATGTTACCCGCAGATTTCTAAAGAAAAGTTTCCAAATTTTGAGTCCGATTTGCTTCGAAAATATATCAGTGCGAGGGTAAAATAAAAGAAAGGGGAGGGAATATCGCCCGTGTTACCTGCCGAGTTCTAAAGAATAAGTTTCAAAATTTTGAGTCCGATCGGTCAAACAGTACAGATTTACATCGAAAATATATCAGTGGATGTAGAAGGGGTAAAATAATACGGGGGAAATGTGGCCTATGTTACCGTCCTAAAGAATAAGTATGCAAAATTTTAATCGAATCGGACAAACGATGAAGATTTGCATAGAGAACAGACAGACAGACTGACTGACAGACATTGAGTTTTATAGGTATAGATATGAATTATGAAGAAATTTAATATTCGCGTGTAGAAGCTAGGGACGGTAGAAAAGTTGCAAAAATATTATGATAGGTCCATCGCTTTAGGAATTTACGCTGAATACGTTCAATTTTATTTATTGTACTTGATATTGTGAGTTCCAAATAATGGAGCCAAACTCTAGTGTACTTCTGATTAATGAACAAACTAAAATTTCAAAAGTTTTCGTTAATTTAAAATCATTACCTATTGTAAATATAAATCCCAATTTTTTATTACTGGCTATTGTAATTTATTCAAGGTGATTATTATAGTTAAGCTTGCGTCAAAATATGCTCCAAGATCCCTACATTAAGATTTTTTATTATATTCTCATCATTTACATAGTAATTGAAGTTAATTATTTAATATTTTTTATTCATGAATATTATATGGCGAAGCCATTACGTTTTTTATAAAACTTAAATATCTATATGGATCAAAAATATATTTTTAGAAATTCTCTCACACGGCAGTCGTATTTCTGGTGGTTTCGATATAATTCTATGTTTAAGTCTACCGCTATATTATGCACTTATATTTTAATCTACCTAGATATTACTACCGGCTCGCGCAAAACAAAGGATTCTCTCCCAAAGACCCTTTCCTTTATCCCTAAACCCCTATTTTAAATTACAACTAAATCTGAATCCCTAACAACTAGTAAATATTTAGAAAATGAAAAAATGTTTTATGCCTTCTGACGATTTTAATTTTTGTGCACATCGCTCTTTATTACTGTGTCTACCCTTCAGTGAACAAAGCCAAATGTTTAAAAAGAAGTTGCGACGAATAAACTAACACGCGCACAATTCGTAGACAAATATGCATGACATACATAGCAAAATCATAATAGATGAAAAAGTCAATATTTTTATGTCTCCTCTTATTGACATTTTTCGATACCCATAAATTTATTTATAATTTATTCTTTTAAAATGGTTATAATTTTATGTTCATCCCAAATTAGCTGTCATTTACTTTAGATGATAACATTGATACAAGTTGTATTTATGTATATTAATGTTATCATCTAATAGAGATGGGAAATTTCGTTCAGTTGACTGAACTATTCGTTCATCGAGTCGTTCACGAAAGTGACCTGTTAATTCTTAATCATTCATTTGTTCACTTTGAATTTTTGTTTTTTATCCACTTCAACTCTTATAAAGTGAACTGTTCAATTGCTACATATACTTTTTGATATTCTTTTTAAACATATAACAAAAATAAGGGGAAAAGCTTTTGACGAACAAAAAAATAGATCACTGAGAAAAATATATCAAACAAGATACTAGTTCCATACTTGACAAGGAATATCGATCTTTGATATATCACAAAAACAGAAACATACTGTTCGCTGCCTAGGAGATGCGATTTCCAAAAATTTATGCAGAATTTAATGAATGAATTATTTTTCATCTACTGAACTAGTGAACGACTAGTTCACTTAAGTGAACTGTACCGTTTGTTCGTTCAGTAAGTGAACTGTTGTAAAAGAACAGTTCGTTCATGAACGACACATCTCTATTATCTAACACCTATGTCACGCCAAGTAAATTAAATAAGTAGAATAAAAAACAAGTATCCTTTTTATTGAAAATATATATTATAGCGAAGTTGCAATAAAAGAATATATATGTCAATAAGAAAGATATACAGAAAAAATCAGCGAATTAAAAATATTGTGATATATCTCACTCCCGGACAGAAAAAGTTCTAGGTTCATATCCCGGTAAACATTTGTTATAAAATGTTAGAATTCCACAAATATACCTCGGTAGAAGTGGGCATTCAAAAATAAAAATAACGAATCAACATTGACGTTAAACGTTTTTGTTGAAGTAACGAAAAAAATAAAATGTCGCTAAAAAGAGTCGCTGACAGTGTCTGGCTAGTTGTTGGCACAGGTCATTAGAAGGTTTTCTATCTCCACCCCGGCAAGAGTTCGCCTGAGACCCGGCGAACGATTTGTATCTCAACTAATTCTCTATTTCCTTTGCGTCGCAACTACAAAATATTTTCCGTCCTTATTTCTCAGTTTTTATGCGGCAAATACCGACTCAGCCATGAAAAAGATCCTCTTTTTTGTACATGCCTTTGATTGCAGATTTTCCAGAGCATGTCTTTTTTTGTTCCATGAATGCAACCAATTAGATGGTTTCTTGGTTGAATTTCATATAAACCTAGCTGTTCGCACCCGGCGTTGCACGGGTGAAAGATTATGTTGAAAATTAATTTGTGTCAATTCTTGTGATTTTGTATTACAGTAATGTACATGATGATGATCGCTATGAAGATAAAATTATGTAGAAAAAATACTGCTTGATTAAAAACATATTAAAAGTAAATCGTTTAATTATCAGTTAACGGGAGTGTATTTCGGTAACGAATAATTTGTTAAATATTATATTTATACTTATCAATTTTACGAACGAGTTATTAACAACTATCCTAGTGACCTTTTATATAAATAGATATGTTGATAGCGGCATAAATAAGGATAATTATGTGTTCTTAAATCATTTGTGATGAAATGAAATATTAAATTACTAAACAATTTTTATTAATCAATTAGAAAAGACATACAGAAAAAATCAAATTAACGAAAAAATATTTAAATCCCACCGGGACTCGAACCACGGACCTCACATTCTGTGAGGGAATGGCGCGTTATCCAATTTCGCCATGGCATGGGGTAAGTTAGCGAAAATTTTTCAATCTTATATGTAGTCTCTTTTTAATTGATTAACATTTTTATTCCATATTTAAAGCAATCCATCATAATTAAAAATGGAATAAAAATGTTAATCAATTAAAAAGAGACTACATATAAGGTTGAAAAATTTTCGTTAACTACCTGAGTGCCATGGCGAAATTGGATAACGCGCCATTCCCGGATAGAATGTGACGTCCGTGGTTCGAGTCCCAGTGGCATTTAAATATTTTTTTGTTAATTGGATTTTTTCCGTATGTGTTTTCTATTTGATTAATAAAAATTGTTTAATAATTCACAAAACTTTTTTCTGAAATTGCACTTCACAATAAGAATGTGTTTCCTTTAATATTATATAACTAATACTCTCTCCATCATTTAAGAGTCGTTAGGAAGTTGTAACTCTGCCAATATGTGACCCTGAGATAATCCATTCGAAAATGCTTGTTTATACTAAACAGACCTTTTCAAAATATTATGCACATGTAAAAAAAACTCCTTGTGCGACTTCATCGAGTTGTTTTACTTCTGTGTCGCTTTAAGTAGATACCAAAATTAATTACTTTAGTAATAATTAATTAATTTAATTGAGACCGAACTATGTATGTAAAATAATCAAATTACTTATCGAACATTTGGCTGAAAATAATTAAATATTACAAATCTCATTACGTTTTCCTTTGAACATCATTCGTGGAATTTATACATACTACTGTGAACATCTCGAAGTCACTTCTGGGAATACTTAATATTCAAGGAATCAAATGTTATATTTTGTATTATCACATCAGTTCCTGATGTTTATGATATAAATTGTAAAAATACGAAGTACTCAGAACTAAAATCCGAAAATAAATAAATAATTTACTAAGATAAATTATAGAAGTCTCACAGAGAAGAAGCTATTCATATGGGAAACATATATGGAAGTATTTATAGGGTGGGTATTTAAAAAATATATAAAGATGTATCATTACCAGCAGCGACATCTGTATACTATGTCATGGGTATTACAAACTTCGACCATAGTTGGCTATAGTATAGTTTCTACAAATACTTAAAATAAGACCCGAGTTGCTTGTTGGTCTTGTTGTTAGGACATTCGCCTCTTGATCCAAAGGTCGCGGGTTCGAATCCAGATCAGCAAGTTAGTCCTATTTTCATAGAAATTGATGTGACACGTATTTTGTGTTCGCATCGCATAATTAAAAAATTAATAATTTGTGGATGTTCTTACGGTAGAATCCATGCACGTTGCACTGTGTAGTGATCATTTAAGTCAGCTAACACAGCTCATAAGCCCTATGGTCATGCTATAAAGACTTCGATACACGTTTCCCACATTAATAATATAGTCTTTGTGAGAATTCTGTTATTTATAATTACTCTCTGGACAAAACCAGAAATTGTGTTCTTAGAATATAGATATAAAAATATTGTTATAATAAATTATTATTTAAGCAATGTGATGGGAGAATAATAAATAATAAAGCAACATAAATCTAAACTCACGTAAAGCTACAATGAAGGAATCTAAAATAATATTGGATGCAGTTTCAATATTACATATCCGAAAAGTCTTTCTAATAAATTGTGCACAAGCTAGTTTTAAAATAGGTATCAATTTCATAATCTATCGTAAGTAACATAATACTTAATAAAAATTTAATAACTAGTTATTAATAAATTTATAAAACATGCATTTACAACTGTAGTAATATCAAACAAAATACATCTTTTAGTTTTGGTGCAATAAAAATTCTGTTGAAAAACTTGTAAATTCTGTATAATTCTATCTTCAGTAATATTTCTGAAATAAATATTTGTGCTTCGACTAAATGAAAATGATTTATAACAAAATGTTGTAGATAAATTTATTCAAGATACACTAGTAATGTAATATGCTGCCTTTCATTGGATTGAACTTTAACCCAAAACGTACGAAAATACATCAAAATCGAAATATTTTGACTTCTGACCTAAACTCGCAATCCTTACGCAGTAATATTAGAACCAGCAACCCAAATACATTATTTCCGCATCGACTGTCTTTGATATTCTCATCAAATAAATCTTTTTTTTAGTATTATTATTTTTATTTATATATTTATATTATATTTATATTTACATTTACATTTACATATTTCCATTTACATTTAGCTTTTATTTTATATTTATCTTTCTCTTTCCCTTTCTCTTTCTCTTTCCCTTTCTCTTTCTCTTTCTCTTTCCTCTTTTCTTCTTTCCTTCTCCTTTCTCTTTCTCTTGTCATCTTTCTCGTATCTCTTTTATCTTTCTCTTTCTCTTCTCTTGTCTCTTCTCTCTTTCCTGTTCTTTTTTTCTCTTCTTTCTCCTTTCTCTTTCTCTTTCTCCTTTCTTCTTTCTCTTGATCTCTTTCGTTTCTCTTTCTTCTTTCTCTTTCTCTTTTCTCTTTCTCTTTCTCGTTCTCTTCTCTTTTCTTCTTTCTCTTCCATCTTCTCTTTCTCTTTCTCTTCACTCTTTCTCTTTTCTCTTCTCTCTTTCTGCTCTTCTCTTTCTCTTTCTCTATTCTCCTTTCTCCTTTCTCTTTCTATTCTCTCTTCCTCTTTTCTCTTTCTCTTCTATTTCTCTTTCTCTTTCTTTTCCTTTCATACTTCTCCTTTCTCTTTCTCTTCCCTTTCTCATTTCCTCTTTCCTATTCTCTTTTCTCATTTCTCTTCCTTTTCTCTTTCTCCTTTCGACTTGTCTACTTTACTCTTTCTCCTTTCCTCCTTTCCTTTTCCTCTTTCCTCTTTTCTCTTTTCCTTTTCTTTTCTCTTTCTCTTTCTCATTTCTCTCTTCTCCTTTCTCTTTTCCTCTCTTCCTCTTTCGCTTTCTCTTATCTCTTTCTTTTTCTCTTTCTCTTCTCCTTTCTCTTTCTCTTTCATCTTTCTCTTTCTTTCGCATTTCTCTTTCTCTTTTGCTTATACTCTTTCCCTTTCTCTTTCCTTTTCTACTTTTTCTCTTTCTCTTTCTCTTTACTCTTTCGCCCTTTCTCTTTTTCTCTTTCTTTCTCTTTCTCTTCCTTTCTCCCCCCTGTCTTCTACCTGGCTCTGTTGCCTGTTCATTCCTTCCTCCCTACACCCTCCCCCCACACTTAGAAATTAAAATGCGACTATTTCACAAAAAAAATAATTAAAGAAAATTCTGCCCGATATTCAAAACAATTTTTTATTTTTGGATAATTCTACACCAGCTTATGATATTCTCTTTTAAGTTTTTAATAATAATTTTTTTTTGTAAATTTTTGTTTTTACTTATTATTATTTATTTTTGAAAATATTTTTTTATTAATTATTGTTAATATTTTAATGTGGTTTTACGTATTATTGTTTGTGTGGGCAGTAATATTTCACTGGAGTGTTTTTGAGACAAATACAAGAAACCTGTCACCACTCAAAAGAAAATTTCTATGGAATCTTTGAAACCTACATTTTATTGGAAATAACTTTTTAAAACAATGTTCACCTCTGTTTTCTTTTTATATATTTATTCAACTTTTAATACGAATATTAGTGTGTTTGTTATCAGTCTTAAATCGACATCAACTCTCACTTTAGTATGCGGCGGTAATTTTGTCATGTGACATTTTTGGGGGTTGATTGATTGAAGTGAATATTTTATATAATTTAATTTGAATTTTTATATGATTTTGAAACATAATTTGAAAGAGCTATATTGCCTATAAAAACTCGAATTCAGTGCACTCTTAATTTGTAATTCTCAGTGACACATTCAAAAGATTTTTTGGACATTGCTGCCTTTACTTTTACACTCCTCGTAATATGTAAATGCCCGCAAGGGTGTTGGCAATAAACAAATACATACATTCCATTCCCTAAAGTAGAGAGGAATCAAGGTGTTTTTATTTCTTATGAAAATATTTCTGTCGCTCTTTAATACCTTGTTAGACGTATTTTCTGATGGTGAGCCTTACGAAACCTTCAATATTTACATTGATTATGAATGTACTAATTAATATTGGTTAATAATATTCTAAGACAACAAACTGACAACACTAACAAGGCGCATTAATGTATACTACTCGCAAATAGCTCCAAGATCATATATGTATCAAGGTTTTAGAATATTCTTCACATTGATTTCACATACATTTCATCGAAGAATTCCTTTATTTATTATTTAAGAAAACCTTTATCACACTTTACAAAATGCCACAATGTGTTAATGCAACCTTAACAAACAATAAAAAAAAGATATGTAACGAACGAAATAAATAGTTTTTCACGACAGTAAAATCTTTTTCGTATATCTTCAAAATCCTTCTAATGAGTCTTTTCAGGTAATATATAAATCGACGCATGTTTTCCGTCGCACATCTAAGCCTTTTCATGTGTGTGGAAAAGGGTTATTTCCATGGAGACAAAAAGATCATTAATCTTGGCCCTAAACAAACAGCGATCCCTAAAGGTTTATCATGTTTCAGCACTCAGCGGCTCGAACCTTCGAATATATGACTTTCTTAAAAGAACCGCGTATTTTTATTCACTTTTCTATCGCAGCTTTAGAGATAAACAAAAATACTATAAAAAAATAATAAAACTCCCTCAGCAAACACGAGAGTAAGCCTCTTTTTGGAGAGGTACAGCGATAAAATTTATATTTATTAAATTATATCAATATACGGCACAGAAGTACCTTTTACATATAATATATACAAAAAATCCAAAGAGTAGAACAGCAAAAAATTACAGAATTGTTACAGTATAGATATTTGTTTAAAATAATAACAGTAATTTATTAATTTTAATATACGTTTATATACGAGTTATATAGCACCCTGATGATGGAATGGTAATTTCTGAAACATGTTGGTGAAAAAAACTCACATAAAAGTAGATATATACAAATAAAATAATCAATATTTTTTTTAAATGTCAATCTACGTTGTTGCTCAATCAATTGAAAAAAAAAAAGTTTTTATACCGTATTTCATACTTGGACTATCTATCAAGAACCATTAACGACCTATTGATAATCCACACTTTAACAAATTTAACATATCCTTTTTTAATGGTTTCTTAGAATATTTACCACCCTATCATTAAGGACTTATTGATAATTAATCTGTACGTTAAATAGTTTCTTAGACTACTTACCACGGAAATTATAATACTATTCTATGCTTTGTTTATTCATTTCTATAAAACGATGTAAGTAACAATTTTGTTAAATAAACGATATTTATCGAAGCTTGAAAAGCGTTTGCGTCTGTTCCGGGAAATAACAGTGTGTCGGTACTTTCGCATACTCCGCCCTAAAAGCTTTGTCGCTGCATCGTGCAATACTTCGCGACGGTTAAGTGGGAATTTCCATTATTCAGATGTTGTTCCTCTGGGAATATCTGTGTTTTCCTTGATCTTCACGACTACAACCAAAAACGTATACGTACGTATTAAATGTATTTTACCACATGCATATTAGTTTTCCTTCCTTTATTCTTTTTGTGCTCCTTCCCCAACCTTATCTCAGTATTACCAGGGGTGTACACTCCACACAATGAAAATAGCTCTGCGTAACTATCATATCTGTACATACTTACTAACCATCATGCCATTTCACCGCGGGGGTAGGCAGAGAGGGTAGAGCGCCACACTCTTCTGTCCTGACACAACTCTCGTCTCATCCACATTCATCCGTCCTCGCATACAAGCTTGTCGATTGTTGAGGCTATTAACAGGACCATCCTTCAATATCTGGTTAAGCTGGTAATGCAACGTCTTTTTCCATCGTCCTCTGTTTCTAGTGTCGTCAACACTTTGATATGTATTTTTCTTAACAATATTTCCTCATTTATTCTCTAAACATGCCCAAACCATCATCCCAAATCATATAAAGCTTGCTTCTATTATAAAATTACAGATGCATCTAATAAAATAATAATAATATATTATTTTATATACAGTAAACGAGTAGTTTGTTGATCTAGTAGCGTTTAAGATGCTTACGTTAAGATTTAGGGGTTGAGGGTTCGAGCTTCGTTCCAAGAGACCACAAAGCTAGTCCTATTTTCATAGCAAAGGCGTTTAGCTTGGTTTGACAAGTAACAATATTAATATTATGAACCTATTCATGAATAGGTTCATAATATTATACCTCTTTATATAATATACCTCTTTTAAAAAAAATAAGAAATGAAAACAATTTTAGAAATTGAATGTGCCGTCTATCTTTAAATTAAAAGGAAAAAAACCCACACCGATTTCTTAGAAAGTGCAATGTATAAATAAATAGCACGCGACTCGCTTCGTGGGAAATGATCCGTATACCGAGCAATCTGTAAAAAGCCTTCCGTTATATTTTGAAAACTAAAATTTTCAATAAATCGATTATGCCACACTTTAAAAACCTGAGGTTTATTTTCAACCACTCACGTTACGTGTCGTGAACTTCTTGACCCACGCATCTTTTTTGCACTATTTTTTGCTTTTTTACTCGACAAACTATCGCGCCAAATAAGTCAGAGGACGATTGATGAAGCCACCCCTGAAAGCCACAAAAGGAAGTAATTCTTTGTAGCGTAAGCAACAATTATTTATTGTCTACTCGTATTAAGTCCAGGGGTAAGTAATTTAAAGGTCGCGCGTTAACTAGAATCATCTTTGGCGTACGTGAATCTGTTCGGCGTAATTCTTGGCAAAATTTATCCCAAACGTATGCGAATTAAATGCAACGCTTAATCCCTCTTGCGCCGCGCTGTGTTCTGAATGCGAGTCTGCGCTTGAACAGACGCTTTGCAAAATGCTTTCAACTATTCAACACAAATCTGTATTGAATGTGGACTTGAATGCTTGGGTTTTATTAAATTATTTACAAAGAAGTTCTCTAAAGGAGTAATTTTTTTTTCATGAACAGACAATAACTTCCGATTTTTTAATATATTTCAATATTAACTCTCTTTTTACAACAAAAAAGAAAGTTTCATTCCATACAAAGCATCGTCATATAAGCACTCTTAATATATATTTTTCCTTACATAAGTTTTTTTTATTAATTATTAAATCCAATCTAATAATAATTCCCGTAATAATTACTTTAGATATGAGAGTATAAATAAAATACTATAAATTAATAATATTATAACTTATTAAAATATTATAAATTATTATTTTTTCCTGTGATTTTTCACGGGTTTACGGCTAGTAAGAAATAATTTGTATCGCCTTAATGTGACACGTATTGCATTAATTGAAATTCACAGGTATAAAATGGTATCACAGCACATTTATCGGATTCTCAGAAACCATGTTGTTAATATTGTCTTCTGCCTGAGACGTTGTTGACTTGCGTCATAGTAGCCCGCTGATATGATAGGTCAAAGTTAGATTATTGGCAGACGCGGGAGGTAATTTTATATCAAGTAAACTGTTAAAATGTTGAAAGATCTGACTGAAAATAAATATTTGACATAATAGACCAAGCTTTTCTCAAAACACAAAGTATTTTAGTAATAATATTGTTTAAAAGCTAACTCTTGAAAAATTGTAATTTTTGAAATTCTCATAAACATATTCGATAATCCCAATTACAGCATGGCCTTAAAAATCTCTTTTTGAATTAATGAAAAAGTATATTCTTAAATAGGGTGGCCCTTTGGGTACGCCGGATTTAAGTTTTCCACCACTTTCTTGATATTTAATTTAGCTTCATGTTTGATATTTGTTATCATTAAGGTAACAAAAAATGGTTTGTTTTACAAATTAGCAATGAATTCTCACTAATGATATTTACCTTCATTCTTATAGAGTTGAATTAACCAGGATCTCAAGATGCCATGCAGAACGAAAAACCATCGATTTGTTAAGACAACATTGTCCTGATCGTGTGATTTCCAGATATGCTGACGTTAATTCCCGACGCTCTAGGGTTTTATGAAGACCACGGTCCATACAATAACATATCTCATATTTATCTTTAACATGGCCACATTATAAATCAATAAAATGTACCCAATATAATAGTAGTATACTGAATTTCATTCTAAAATTAAATCCGGCATATCCGATGGGCCACCCTTTATAAATGTAACATATTCACGTCGTACAGTTTTTCAACGTTTTTTTTTTTTTTTTTTTTTTTTTTTTTTTTTTTTTTTTTTTTTTTTTTTTTTTTTTTTTTTTTTTTTTTTTTTTTTACGCTTCAACAGGCCATGAGGCCCAATTACAGAAGCGAAATACATCACAAAACACCCAGGCTTGAGTAAATCACATAGATTAAATTATGACCTCACCGGGAATCGAACCCGGAACCCTCGGTGTGGGAAGCCAGTGTCATACCCACTGCGCTACGAGGGCCGCCTCGTAGACTGACAACAGAAGTAGCAACTAGCTATTCCTACTAATCTATATATTTATATGAAAATTTGTATTTGAGTGGAGGGTATTATGATTAATTATTATATTTTTTATATATTTGTTATATTCCGCCAATGAAAAAGGTAAGAAAATTTATTAGTAGTACTCTAAAATAAAGAAAATTATCAATATGACCTGAATTAGTTTCACAAATTAATTCTAATAGATATGAACCTGACTGTACAAGATAAAACGTAAAATCACAAATGAGAACTAAAAAAATGTGTTATCTTTGTTTAGTATAGGCAATCTTATATATTCAATTGAATTAATATTGTATTCATTTTTTTTGGGTCGCAATCCTAGGATTGGTCTGCAACAAGCACTCATATTATAGTATTCATTTACTATTTGAATTTTAAAAATAAGGAAGAAAAAAACTAACTCATAAAAACCAAGTACATTTTATACTCTCTTTCTCATTTGTATTGTTTCCAATTTGATAATCTATCAACATTTTCCTCTTGCTTTAAGTTCATGTAGAAAATCTATTCTATGTATATTATTGTCCTTAAAACTTATAGAATATTGAAAACGTAATAATTGGTATAGGGGGCACGGCGTCGGCGAAACCGTCTGATCGGATACATGGCTCAAGTTGAAACAGATTTCGCGCTTTCTCCACGCGTCGGGCTCTTTTCTCATTTTTATGGTTTCCAATTTGAAAAAACCGTTAAAATTTCGAAACTTTCAAAATTAAACTGTAAATAATTTTTTTTAAACGAAAAGTTGGATCATTTTTATCATTGCCACGAGTTTGACTGCAAAGTTTCAGGTCGATTGGATGACGGGAAAAGGGTTAAATATCGATCCAAAGTTTTTTCGGCAGACAAACAGACGCTACGAGTCAAAAGAAAGGGATAAAAGGGTTATTTTTATTGCGATTCTTTTGGCAGAAACTTATTTCCCTTTTGGAATGGAGAAATAAATTTATTGAGTTATCCGAAACCACTCAATGAATATGCGATACTTTATGGGAAATAAATTATATTGGAAACATCTCGAACGTAATTTTGTTATTATGAAATATTTGAACAAAAGCTATTTATTTCTCCGCACAACAACATTCCTTTCAAATTAATACGGTTACGTGATTAAATAGAAGATCGTTTTTTCCTTTAAATAATTTACTGGAAAAACATATACTCCCACAGTAACTTTAATACGCGAAAGGGTTCTTTGACCTTTGATAATTTTGCACGTCATTATATTCATACTTGGAATTAAACGTATTTATATCAAATTAATTTTATCATCAACCAGTGTTTCTCCGCTGCCGGATTGAAGCCTGTCCCAAGGATCGCTAGTTTTTTCTCTCTCCAGACATTTATTTATCCAGTTTTTAAAAGATTAACTTGTTGTTGTAGCGGTTATGACTCTCGCCTAATGATCCAGTGATCAGTGGTTCGAGCCACGTTCCAGAATACCACCAAGTAAGTTCTATTTTCAAACAAAAGCGTTTAGCTTAATTTTAAAATAGTACGAATATTTATGCGACACGTGTTTACACGAAGAGGAAAAAAAGATTATTTATTTTAGATTACGTTAAATATAAAAGTATAAGTATTTTAATTTTAAAATATATTTTATACGTTTAATATAACAATAAAAGTGGTGTGTTATATAAAAAATAACTTTGTAAAATAAATATCAGTAGGTATGTAACATTTTGTTTTTATTAAAATCTTATTTTTTAATTTGTTATTTTATAACATACATAATACACAATGAAACCCTTGTTAGCAATTAAAAACTCATCTCTGGTACATTTTATTCACCTGTTGTCTATTCCACATTTCATTTCACTTTTCGCTTGTCTGTTCGCCAGGATCTATGGTTTTCGCTAGCTATCAAACATGATTGAATTCGACGCAGCGGCAGCGACGTAATTTAAAATTAACTAATTTTCTTAAAACTTCTGGTATAATTTAGCGTATTCGACCGGCTTCCAGATATTTTAAAAATCTTCTAAAATGATTTCAAATTATGAGCACTGGGATGGGAAAGTTCGTTCAGTTGACTGAACTATTCGTTCTTCAGATCGTTCAGTGAAATGAACTGTTCACTTTGAATCGTTCAGTAGTTCTTTGAATTTTTGCTTTTTATCTACTTACTTTTTATAAAGTGAACTGTTTAATTATTATATATATTTTTCGATTTATTTTTTCTAAAAAATATAACATATTCAGGGAAAAAGCTTTTGGTGACCAAAAACAAAAAAAAAAGTCACCGGGAAAAATAGATCGATATATCGAAGACGAATACAGCCATTTTGTTCCTATAAGAATTGGTGACCTAAAAAAAAAGGTCATCGACAAAAATATATTCAAGAATATACTAGGAATATCCACACTCGCTTTTGATATATCACGAAAGCAGAAACATACTGTTCACTGCCCGGAAGATTCAATTTCCCAAAATTTTAGCAGAATTTAATGAATGAATTATTTTTCATCTACTGAACTAGTGAACTAGTCGTTCACTAGTTCACTAGTTCACTAAAATAACGACTAGTTCACTTCAGTGAACTGTTTTTAAAAGACAGTTCGTTCATCAACGAATATATCATCAATAAAAATAACGACTAGTTCACTTCGTGAACTGTTTTTAAAAGACAGTTCGTTCATCAACGACCCATCTCTAATGTGCAATCGGGATTCTCAATCTTCCTAACGTTTTTCGTAAAGAACGTTAAGAATAAAGAACAACGCCACCTTCCTGTTTAGGCCAACCTCTTTAAATTACAACCATTATTAATATATATAACACATTGACACTTCTTGTAATATTTCTTACGTTAGCGGCCAACTAGTTTTTGAGTTTCCGGTAGAGTCTATTCCTGCACTTTTTTACTGCAACGAACAATCATTCAATTGTGCCCAGCCATAGGTTTTGGTTGCATCTATCTTATTGCGTTATTTTACTCGATAATAATTTTACTTAGAGAATTTCAATTTTAAATTGTTTATTTTATGATTGATCCTTGTTCTCTTATGATTGTTATCTGTGTAATGTGACGTGTTTGTTTGTCTTATAGTGGTTCAGACGTTCGTTTAGTGATCCATTCTAGGAAAACAGTTATTTTGTCCAGTTTTCATGCGATAAGCATTGAAAATAAATTAATGTGACGCGTATTCCGCTATTTTTCACAAATAGTTTTTAATGAGAATTTGAACTTTCTCTTGAATATTAATAGCTTCCCGCAGTTATTTGCCACGGGAATCGATTCCCCGATCTTTTGATCTACGGGCAAGTTATCATCCACTCAGTAAATAAGCTGGTCAAACGACTAAGCAATATTTTTATTTTGTATTGAAATAAATGGGTATTTAATGACCAACGTTGTAATGATTTATTTAGGGGTTAGAATTTTTTCGGAGAACATTTATTTAGAGATTAGAAGGGCGACATAATAATGGACCGGACCGTTACTAATTCTAGGTGTAATTTGTAACCAGAACGCGCTATGGTCTATTTACATTTTTATTAAATTGTCAAGCCAGTTAGTCCAATTTTTCGTAGAACTGGCGTCAAACTAAGTTATTAATTTGGAATTATATTTTTTAAAAGTATTCAAGAATGCATCTCTATTTATGAAAAACTTTTGATTATTTTTTTCTTCATAATAAATTTTATTCCATAATACTTCAATTTTTAAATCCTTTCTATTAACTTCACCGCCAATTTGGGCGTGGAAAAATCTTAAAAGTGAAAATGAATACATTTTCCGACATCCACTTCATTCGACTTGATAATATATTTGCGGTCACACATGACACACGCACACAAAAAATACAAACTAATCTCAGGTGTATTATTATATTTTATTCCTACTTTCTGGTACTATTCTCAAATTATTTAAAACATTGAAACGTTAGAAATTATCACCATATTTAAAATTGCTGCAAAATAAAAGCTGACTAATACAATTAAATGAACACCGAGACTTTGCATATAAAGGATTTATTTTTAAAAAAAAAATTATGGGTTAATTTTTTGTAGAATTTTATATTTTATGATATTTATATTCAATAAACTTCACATATACATTTTTATGTCTGTCGATAAAATCATAATAACATTTTTTACAGAAAAATCTGTAAGCTTTTTTATATTTTTTACTGTGGTAAAAAAAATTGTTTTAAATTATAATGAAATTCAAACTAGTGCGAAATTCATAAGAACTTGAGATTTTCTTTCTCTGCCCACCATATGAAAAGTAAACACGGAGAATATAATGGAATATATACATTTTTGTTAAGATAATATATTTATTTTTGCGAGGCAGCGGAGAGAAAATGAAACGGGCATAATAAGACTTAGTTAATTTCATTTTTTGTACAATACTTTAGAATTAAAAAAATTTTTTTTGTCTGTCTTAATACATGTCACATCAACATTTTTAATAATGAATAAGGACTCTACCGAAATGAATCGCCATGTGAAATAACGACGACAACTATGAAAATCGCACAAACTAAGGAAATTATGCTCTCCCCAGACAAGTGACGAATCCCCGACCATATGATCATTAAGGCGAGTGTCATACCGGTGGACTAAACAACTCTTCGTTATTTATTTATTTAAGTAATACAAGACTTAAAAGTAAATACAACACATATACATTATGCATAAAGTATAAAGTAAACAGACTGAAAATAAACCAATATTTTCCAACAGAGCTAGGCTAAAATACAGGTAGATTTCTGCCTCAATTATCAGTCAAAAATATTCAAGCAATAATAATTATAGGGAAAATCAATAATTATGGGGATAATCAACCTCAAACTTTGCATTTTTTTAGTTTCTTTTAAAGATTCATAACACTTAGCTAGTTTCGTAGTAGAATAAGATTTTAGTGTGTACTTACGTACATAAATATCTGAGTTAACTTAACCTAACCCAACCAATCCTAACCTTACCATACTTTATTCTATATATATATATATCCTAACACAACCACACAACTTAATCAAACCGCCTCGAAAGCGCCAGCATAAAATAAAAAATGTTTTCATTTTCAATATACAATAAAAGATGTGTTTGTGTTTTGAGTTTTGCGCAACTTCGAGAATTCTTAAATTGCACACAAAGGAAATAAAACCCAGCTTAAGCAGAATTAACCCGGAATTCGCCGGCGAAAAGGAGGAAATAAACTAGCGGAAATATTTGAAGAGAACACAGGAGAGAGCAAACCGGAAGCAGTTAAGCCTGATCAGAAAACATTTCACGTAGACGGCTGATGAAACTTCTCGGTTATACGTTTTTATCGCCGCCGTAAAATTTGTTCGAAGCTTTTTATATTGAAGGATACGGATGCGTACCTACGGATTACAATTCAATAGCGTGCGTCTGTAATATAATATATTCCGACAGGCATAACATTTCTCTAATCCACAAATCTTATGTTCACGTATTTTTATTTTAGGTTATTTTCTTAATAATACGGTACCTACGCAAGTTAGTGTATAATTCATACGATATAAAATATCATACTGCGAACATCCATATTTACTATGCTTCAATAATGTTTTATTCATTAAGATAAATCATAGATTATGAAAGTAACTAACATTAATGTGTGATGTTTAGGAAATTATGAAAAAAATCCTGGATGCTGGCCATCATTTTGCATTCGAACCAAAAATCCTTGGAAAGTCTAAGACTCACCATACGAATCTTATCAAGGAAGCACTCGAAACCCACAAGCACCCGATAAATATTAATAGAGATGATGGTCTCAAATTAAAAGCATCATGGTTTCCGGCGCTTCAAAGTTAATCAATAGATGAAACATACCTACACACAACACAAAACAACACGACGAGTATTGCGTTCCGGGACGGTGTTGGCACGTAACATTTAACAGAAACACCAAGCTTTCGACACGGTATTGCAAGCCAATACTTAACACAACACCAACACTCACAATAACACATCAGCCCTGATTATGGACCCTGAAATGGGATTCGAAACATCGGCAAGAAAAGTCGTAAAAGCACGGCATAATACTCCAGAAGACACAAACCAGAAGATGTCTTTATATGCTTTATACTTATTTTTAAATCTGCCAATGTTGAATCGTGAATAATTTCCGCATTTTCAAAATCTCAAAAACAGTTTTGTATTTCTAATTTCGAAATTATATAAACACTGTACGGGTACTTATATAAATTAATATAATTATAATTATAACGATATTTATATATGTACGTTCTGAGAACACAACTACTGAATTTTATCCACAGAGGGATAATTATTAATTAAGATAATCTCTAATAATAATAAGAGATCTCACAGAGACGAAACAATTTATATGGGAAACGTGAATGGAAATCTTTAAAGCGTTTATGACCGGTTTAAGCTGACTTGCGTGATCAAATGCAAAAATCTTTGCACAATGCAACATTCACCAATTCTACAGCCGGACACTTGCCCTACAGCCAACTGCCTAACAAGCCAACTGCCCGATTAGCATCTAACATCTAACATCTAGAAAAAATGTAAAAAACGTGTAATATAATATATTCATGCATTTGCGCACGTTTATAGCAACGTGCATTAGTTCCTCAACCATTGCAACTATCTAACTGATCAATTTAAAAAAACAGAATTTTGAATAAATTTTTTACAAAAAAACTTAATTTCTAACTCATAAGTAAATCATTTCATACCCTACATAGAAATTGTTTTAAATATTTTGATGTGATATATTGTAACTCTTTTTCAAAGAAATATTAAGAATCTTAACTGTATTTAAAAATAAAACGATATAAATAATCTAAAATGAAATAAAATGTCCTTGGGTAACCAACCCACTGTAAAAAAACCATTCTTTAAATACGCCTTTTAATTGATCTTCAAATGAACGCATATTTTTTGCAAATGTATATATTATATTCAAATACAAGTCTTAAAATTAAATTAATACCTGTCGGGAAGTTGGGCTGTCGGTCAGTTGGCTGTAGGGCAAATGATTGTCAGGCAATCGACAATCATAATATTGACCCAAAACCCTTTTTGCTAGAAATGTAGTAAAAATTCTTCTTCAAAAACAGCAAAATAATTTTATAGTGACATTATTAATATTATTAAAAAAATAAACTAAGTTTTCATCACTTTTGTATTGAAAATATCAACATGTTTCAGAGCCCATGGTCCCTTCGTCAGAATACGATTGCATACTAACAAAATTAAATTCAAAAATCGAAGTTTAGACAATCATAATATTAAATAAAAATTATAAATGGATGAATAATAATGAAGTACCTAAATATAAAAAAAAAAAATTTAAAAGATAACCATTTGTAAAAAGTACCTGGTTATTTATAATATTCAATTTACTATGAACACTTTTTTTTTATTCCAAAATTTCTTATTTATCAAACTGTGATTCTGTATAATTTTAATATCAAAAAATGATCCATAGCCAAAAAATAATTAGAAAATTCAGAATAATTATTGCTAGTTAAACACCTTAAGTGTTTCTTAACTCATACTTCAAAATCTCTACACGTTTTTCCTATATAAAAATAATCAAAATCATTATAAATCAATTTATAAACACCAGATTTTTTAGAAAAATTACATTTATCCTTATTATTTAATATGATTTTTTTAAATTTATAATTAGTATAGAAAGCTGGTTGAATTTAGTACAAAATCCTCCATAAATTGCATACAAAAGAAAGGTTTTTAACAACATATAGGAAAATATTCTTACTTGGAGAAAGGGAGACAACCTAGTGGAATTGGAGATGATATCGACGGTCCCTACATGCACTGGCATTACTGTATAACTGGAAAGGTAATCACTTCGCGATATAGAAGCAGATTAGGTAAAAGATAATAATACGCAGTCATTATTTCATCGACTAAGAGAAAAATAATATTAAATACACAAACGTAACACCTTTTGATCGATCTAAACTAAATATTGCACAATTACTTATAAGGATGCAGAAAATATAGTCGCCCCTCTTGGGCACATAACCCCCTAAAAAAAGTATCATAACAACGCTGGCCAGAAGGGAATGAAACGCACCACGATGCGCCAACCCATCGCTAGGTGCCCGAATGCTTATATATCGGGGTTCGTCGTGCACGATTTACTAATTTCGTCATTTATTTTCTTTTTCGTTCTTTTTGGTGAAATATATATAAATATATATATATATATATATATATATATATATATATAATTGAATGTCTTCTGTCTTCTGCTCTCTATACAATCCTATAGAAAAAATTAAGTTGAATTTTAGAGTAATCGCGCACAAGTTTCACCAATTAGAAATCTATCGAAGTAAGTGCAGATTTAATGAAGTCTTAAGTCGTATTTACCTTAAATGAAGGCAAAAGTCTACCTTAAAACTCTACCTTAAATTGAGGCAAATGTCGTATTTAAAGCGAGGAAAATCGTTAAATGTCGCCCGAGGACTTAGGCACCCGCCAAAACCAGCCGCTCATTAGTTGGCCTCGAAAGTATAAATTTACCTCTTGTCTAGCCAGGCACAAAGTGCAAAGGTCAGCTTTCCTCGCGCTAGAAGTGTTGCGGACACATTAACAAGGTGCCACGCTCAACCCGTCCGGCTCGGTAAGAGCGATAAACTTGTCGAGTGATTGATGAAAAATTTTCAACCATTATTTTTCTAAATATATTTATCAATGCATACAGAAGTGAATATAAAGAGTAAACATCCATATTTAATTTTTCAAATGTTTCGATAGTTAAAATAACATTTTATTTTCGAGAATTGTTAAACGATTTTTATTATCTTTTTAATTAGATCGAGGTGTGTGCTCAAGGGGGTAAGTATATTCACTACATCCAACAGGGTTATCAAAACATTAACAATTTAAATCAATTAAATTAAATTAATTTAACATATCAACATGCAAATTAAAAACAAATAATATCACAGACCGTACCAATGTCATGTGACAAATCAAAACAAATTACATTTACAAAATTCACAAAATACGAGATTAAATTGATATGCATGTTTACTTACTGACGCGACTTCTTTATTGCACTGAATTTAGTAAAAGGTAAAAACGTTACAGTAATGGTTTCACATATACGATAATTAGTCAATAAGATATAAAGAAAGGCCGGTTGACTCCAGAGAAACACTGCTATCTGGGAACGTCCACGAGAGAATGTGTCGCGAGATCGACTCGACCCGTGGACCCGCTACTACCCCTGTCTGTAGGTGACCGCGTCTTTCAAGTGTGCGGTTTTGGTTTGCGCTCCAGCTGTCGGGCTTATGTAGGCCACCAATAGGTGGTACCAACATTCCGCTCCGTACTTATGAATTACTAGCTTTTGTTGTGAATTGGATACGAATAACCGGTCCACCTCATTTTGCTAAACATTCGCGTTAACTCACCCGATCATCTACTGAAACCATTGGATAAAAGTCACAGAAAGATTATTTCAAAAGAAGAAATTAGAAAAAATCCGTTAGCACGAATTGTCTGGCAAGATGTGAGGGGGCTGGGTAATTCGTCTAAGGGCCGGTCTTATATTCGTCCGTTAGTTAAATGTCAGACCAAATAAACCAAAATTTGATATAAACGTCATTTTTTTCGTCTTATTACAATCCGTTAGTCAAATTTGAGTAACATTTTACCGACAGTCGTACCGCCAGTTTACCATCGGTTAGTTGCAATTTACAGAAACATGGCAGATTGACGTATTATTTTTTAAGGTTAGGTTGGCAAACGAGTCACAAATTTGCACCCGAAATTGCATTGAATCATGTTTTAGTGTGTGGAAACGTATATTTCCAGCACTATTCTTACCATTAAGAATATCGATTTATCGTGCTCAATGTGTTATTGTAACAACTGCCGTATTGCACAACATCTATCGCGTGAAAAATGAAGAATTACATCCTCCAAGTACGCAAGAAATTTAGAAAATATACCCTCATCAATAGATGTTGGCCATACAGCAGATGATTCCGGGGACCACAAAAGATTCCGAAGAGATTTAATTAATGACTACTTTGCAAATTTAAATTAATAATATATTGTCATGGTATATTTGAGAATCTCGTGTAATTTGGATTCAATTTCAATAATTTTGTGTTCAAAAATGGACTACGTGACAAAACAGTCAAAAATATTTAAACGGTCAAATTATTTTAAAATCTGCGACGCATTTACATTTCTAAAATTGCGATTATACTGGAAAAAATCAGATAAAACTGGTTTGTACTGGCCGATATAATTGGTCAAACGACACTTGATCCTAAGTGACGTCGATTCATTGCGTCCACGAACTGGATAAATGGCCCTTCTAAGAAGGTGGATCACAAGGACCGGCGGTTTGGCATATCACTGTGTTTAATATCTCTTCGCCCTCATACATATGACGCTGTTTCACATGCGCGTCGTTTTAACTGTGCAATAAGATCCCCATTTTTGAAATTGAATCCAAATTACACGAGATTTTCAAATATGCTATGACAATATACCGTGATTATTTACATCCGTAGTTGACATTGCTTTCCTCTTTCATATCCAAATATAATATATTTTGAGCAAAGAAATGAAAAAAATAATATGCCATGGTTAAAATAAAACACAGTTAATTAATTAAGACGCAGTAATTTATTAATAAGATTACAAATAAAGAATGCAACTCTTTTAATATTACTGACTAACTAAAGACTATCTTTCTCTCATCCCTGCCTCACTTTAATTTTAATTTGTTAACATTTCTGGGATGTGTAATTCTGGCATTGTACCGTGTCGTAAACAAAATCCGATTTTCGAAATATCAAGCTTAACATTAAAAATGGTGAATGTAAACGTTATTTTTCTAATATAAGGTCAACATTAAAACAAGATTAAATCATTTTACACCAGTAATAAAATATAAAATAATATTTTAACTCATGTAGAGGTAGCAAAGTTTGTTTTTCACTAAATTAACTTATCATAAATAATCTGTATAACATTAATTGCATATAAGCATAGATTGATTCATATACATATAAGCATAGATTGATTCATAAACATAGTACCAGATTTACGGTTAAAGAAGGACTACGAATACCGAAGGTCATAAATAAATATGGACAAAGAACATTAAAATATGTCATACCAAAAATATTTAATAAAATCCCATGTCGTGTCAAAATGGATATTAATAAAAAAGGGCAAAATACAGAATTAATGAATATGTTATTAAATAAAAAAGACTTATTTTGATTTTGGTAATATTTGTATTTTTTCTTGTATTGTTGTATAGTATTGTAGATTTGTATTTGAGTTTATAAGATCTATTGTAATTAATTAATATGAATGTATTTCTGGTAAATACAATTTATTTATATATATGTATTGATGCACCTACAGACAAATATCAATGTGATGTTTTGTGGGTCTGAGATGTAAAAAAAAATAAAAAATTAATAAATAAAAAAATAAAAAATAAAAATAAAAAAATGTGTAAGCTCGTAGATCTTCTTAGAGAGAAACAGAGAGAGACGCTTATACGCCAAAATGAAAATAAACCTTGTTAGAACACTATTGTTACCTACAATTTTCGGTACAGGATTCCGTAAGGAAAGATCTCGTATGTCTATTTTTAATCGAATTGCCGAATATTGAATTGAAAATTAATTTAGTATAACTAAAAAATTAAGAGTCATATTTATGGTAATGAAACATTTTTGTATAATATTATATGATTTCTTTCAAAGAATTCATGCTGGGTAAATGAATTTGTATTTATCTACATTTCATTCATTAACATAAACATTTTTATTTATTTATTTATTTAATTACATTGTACATGTATGTATTATTTACATATATTTGAATAACAAAATGAGTATATTAACGCTTACCCACCTTCAAAAGAGAATTTAATACTCGTGTTTATAAGTGGGGGGGGCATTGTCATATACATGTTATTAATGTAATCATAAGTAGCATTATAATATTAGAATAGTTATAATATGAAAAATAAAATGTAACGAACATTAGATTAAGTTATAAAAATTAAAAGTACACGTAGATTGTTTTTGAATAAATTTTTTTTCATTTTATTGTGATTGATTTATTTTAATAGATTTTTCAATTTAGTTTTGGAATTCCCATAATTTTTTACCGTCTTCATTTCATTGGGAAGAGCATTAAAAATGATACTCCTTCAAAGGTATAATGATATTGGGCTGTGCTAGTATAATGTTTAGGTAACAAAATATTTCCATCTGATCTCGGCCTATTACTAAAACATCCACACGGATTACTATATCTATATAGATATCTCTTATAATTGTGTAATTTTATTCAATTCCAAAATATTTACTTATTTTTGGAGTTGATCGAAATTACAATAAGTAGTCGAAACAGTGTTTATACCTATTCACCCCTTTCCGGGCAGCATATTATTCAATATGAAAAAATATTTTACTATGAAAAAAATCTTGTTTCATAATATATTCGAATGATTCCCTATCGAAATTTTTCCCGGAGCCTTTTCATAAAGCATTGATCCGGTTCAATCACGTCCAAGGTATTCCTCAAGTTCCTCGCAAAGTAATGCTCCCCGCGGTATTACAAAGGGTGCCACGTCCCGCTAAGGGATTCCTGGCAAGGCCGGAGCGGGTGTGATGAGCCCCCCGGTACACCAGCCGAGCTCCATTATGCTATCGCGTCTAGTCAGATGAACAAGTCAGGTTTCCGGACGACAAAGGCAGAATGCGATGCAATGCGATCACGTGACTCAAGAGCGAAGCGTGTTCTTCGTGATGCACAGTGCAAGTGGAGAGGAAATGCATTTTCTCATAAGAACGAGTGCGTCAGGTACTATATTAAATATCTATCATGTGTAATTTTATATTGTTGAAGAGTCAAAAACCGAACGCAAAAGCGTACTTATAGATAAACAAGATACGTATTATTTATTTATTTATCAATAAAACATGCCCTGTTTTGGGCTTTTACATCATAAAAAAGAAGCGTGACTGTCAAAGTACATGAGAATAACATGAAAATATAAATATAAATACAAAAAATCATAAGAAAATACAATAAGTAATATATAGGTGGTAAAAATAAGTAAAATAAAATACAAAAGGTAAACAGTAGATACATAAGAAGAAAGTGAGTAAAAAAATTGAAAATTTTAATAATATAAATGCAACAAATGATAGATCACACATATAGGAAAACTATAAATAAGAGATGAGTATAGATTTATCTTTTGAATTTGTGTGTAGTGAACGAGCATTCAATATATTAACTAAACTGTTTTTATTACTTAGGCCAGTGGTCAGCAAACTTAATAGCCAATGAGGCAAATATGTACATTACAACAATTTAAAATATCTGAGAAAAAAAAATAAACAATAAAACAATATCTACTTGGAAAGTTTGAGTAAGTTAGGTTTTTTTATGTTGTTTGGTTCAGGTATGTTGTTATTCTTAATTTTAGGAAAGATTCTCAGGTTCTCAACAATAAGACAACTTCTCAGTTTACTTGATAAAGTTCATGCCTAGAAGTGATTGTTCGCATGTAGGTATATGTAGAACTAAAAAGGGAAAGAACAGCAAAGGCGAGTTTTTTCAGCTGATCATAAGAATCAGGAATACAATATAATAGATTGGAATTATTTTATAGATTGCCACGAACAATAGCAATAACAATGCATATTGAAATAACACCAATAACAAACCATATGAGATCTACGACATTTTTTACATTAAGATTCTTGCTACTAATACATTCAATTCAAGAAGTGCATTTTATTGAAATAGCTATATAATTAATAAATTTATTAATCAATTACAAAAGACATACAGAAAAATTAAATTAACGAAAAAATATTTTATTGGCTACCGGAATTAATTAGATTTTTCTTTGATGTCTTTTCTAATTGATTAATATTGTTAATTTTTTGTATTTCTTGGGCACTTACTATGTAACAATTTCTTTCAGACATTATTAAAGAGTTTAAATTTACAATGTACAATTTGTTTCTTATTAAAGAATTTACGCTACCGGTTTCGACACGTCCGTGTCATTAACGAGCGTTATTTAAACTAATCTAAATTGCGAAAGTACTGTATTAGGTATCTTTAGGAGGCGGGGGTGATTTGTGGAGTGGGAGTGGCGAGGAAGGGAACATGGTTAATAATGGTGACCTACACGGGGCTATTATTTTGTTAACGATGTTAATATTAGAATTTAATTTTTTGTTTATTTCTAAAGTTTCTAGGGCGGACAATTTGTGCAATGTGGACAATATCAACAAATTTTCAAATAATAATCATTTGGGTATTTAAGTATAGAATAATGCATTAAAAGTAAGGGCATTACCGTAAAAATACCATTCCAAAGAAGATAATTCAAACTGTCAATCAATGTTTTACATTGTTTGAATAATTATGTTATATCATAAAGTATTGTTTAAGTGTTTTAAAATAGTTATAATTTTATTTTATATGAGAATGAATAATAAATAATTAATAAAAAGAAAACACTTTATTTAAATTTACTTTTATTGATCATCAACGTGTTTTGCGGCCAATGGTTCTCAAATTTTATGTTGGAATTATAGACATAGACAATTATGAAGGAGTTGAATAACTAATAAGTAACTTATGTGAAAATACCACTATTTATTGATTAATCTACATCAACATGTTTCAAGGCCAATGGTTTTAAATGGGGCTTATGGTGCTTAAAAATAAAATTGGTTGTATAGACAAAAAACGAAAACAAAACATACATATAAATGAGTTAAATCACTAAGAACAAAATAACTTATTGGGAAAATACCTACTAATCTTTGGTTTGTGTCTTCTAGGGTATTATGCCGTGTTATTACGACCTTTTTGGCCAACGTTTCGGATCCTATTGAAACAGACGGAGTGTATAGACTCGACTGTCAAGACTGCGATAAAGTGTACGTAGGACAAACGGCGCGTACAATATCCAAAAAGGTTGACGAGCACAAACGAGCAAGCAAACTCGGTCGTCCAGAAAAATCAGCACTGGCTGAATATTTTCTGGATACCGGCCATCATTTTGCATTCGAACCGAAAATCCTCGGAAAGCCTAAGAGTCACCATACGCATCTTATGAAGGCAACACTCGAAATCTACAAGCACCCGATAAATATTAATAGAGATGATAGTCTCAAATTAAAAAAAAATCATGGTATTCGGCGCTTCAAAGTCAATCTCGTCGCAGTTCCCGCAGAGATAGTGATCAGACAATAGATGAAACACACACAACATAAGATAACACATGACTCCGACACGGTATTCCCACTTAACACATAAACACAAAAACACCATGCTTTCGACACGGTATTGCAAGCCAATACTTAACCACGTCACCAACACTCACAATAACACATCAGCCCTAATGAACCCTGCAATGGGATCCGAAACGTCGGCCAGAAAGGTCGTAATAACACGGCATTACACCCCAGAAGACACAAACCAGAAGATTCTGAGTGGCCGTGAAAACCTAAGAACATTCTATACCTACTATAATCAAATTTGAAAAGTAATTATTTGCCAACGAAAATCAATTAGTTTATAAATTAAATTTTATAACAAAGAATTACAAAATCATTCATTGAATAAATATTTTAATTTAAAGTGAAATTTTGTGCAGTGCACCTTAATTTATGTAACTTTTCACCGCCAGGTACCGCTATCTAAATGCAAGAGGATTGTATTGCATTATTAAAAGTTGTTTTGAAAATTGAAAAGTAAATTATAAAAGCAAATTTTGTAGGAAAAGCGTATTTCGGTTTTAATAATGTGAAACTGGCAATAGCCAAAGGGGAACGCGAGTTAAACATCGCTTACTTTAGAGTTCCACTTCTGCCGGATGTCCGGTATTGCTTTGCGCACTTCTGTTATGTCCGCGTAGCACGGAATACTTAACATATTTGCGACGTCGGAAATCAATGAAACATTATATATACAAACAATATACTCACGTTTTTAGAGTAGTTTTTAATTTATTTTTTTTATTTTAAAACCGTTATTTTAACGCGAAAAATCTGTTTCTCTGAAGTAAGAAAAGATATCGAAACGTGCGCTCAGACATTATAAAATTTTCACACCACATTCGTCTGAAATTATTAGGTCAACTTGATTATTTTTGTCGTAGCGTTACATGGCGGATACAAATTGTTTATCTTTTTACTACAATTTCAAAGAACGCATGGAAAACATATTGAAATTTGTAGAGACTATAAATAATTTATGATGACTTGATTTATTTGGCTATTTTTTGTAAATATTTTATTAGGGTTTTTTAGTGAAATCTATATTATATCGTCTAAAAGTTCCTGAATTCTATCGGCTTAAAATTTTATATAGTTACCCTTTAAGAGACAAACCATCTCACTATCTTTTTCTTGCCATCATGCCATCTTTCTTCGAATATAAAGTATTTGAGGCTAAAACAAGTCAATTAATTCTGTAAGTAGATGAGTAATCTGATTCATTTTATAGGAAAAATATCGTAATTTTTCCTATTAAATCAGGAAATGTATATTTATTTATCTAGAATACCAACGCTTTATTTATTTTGATGTTAATTTAAACTACACATTATCTAAATAATAAACACTTTTAAATTAACATACAATAGGCGACTAATCCAAAATACTGTAGCAAAACACATCACAATACCCAGGCTTAAGAAAATCACATGGGTATATTATGATCTCACCGAAAATCGAACCCAGAATCTCCGATATGAGAACCTAGTTAGTACCTTGCAAAATCTACTAACTTGCATGCAAAATACTTTTTTATATTTGTAAATAATTTTGATATATTATGGCACTCGCCCATGATAAAAAGAAACATTTTCTAGGACCGCAAAACCACAAAGGTAAATCAATCCGAAAAGATAAGATTGCTTTGAAGTTGACAACTTAACGGAAAATGTTTTATTTTTTCCAAAAATACATTGATGTTTATTTACTTACAGTCTAACAATATTGTACAACATAATTCTATAAATTTATAGGCGCTAATTCTCTGGACAAATTATGTCATGGCACGCAATTTTTAAATTGCTTTGATGTAAGACGTCTTGGAATTAGTAAGGTAAATACAATTACGACATAAACTCTGGCAATTATGTATTCATCCTGAGATATTCTTCAGTACCTTCATTACCTATGTACAGAATAGGTTTGCATGTTAAACTTGTACTAATTAACAAACTGAAGCAATATTAAATGCTGATTGAATCAAAAAGATTATTACACTTTAGGACGCCACTTTTCATGCGCATTTTGTATGGAAATTTGGAATTATTTAAAAAAATATATTATCTTTTCACCTACACTCTTTTATGTTCTACTCGATTATTTTTAGAATTCAGAGAGTAAACTCCTCAGAATACCTTTTCCAAGACGAGGTTGTTAACATTTTCTTCTATTGAAATGAAACGTGAGAGGTTGTAAAAATACAAATCATTGTATTTTTCAGTATTTATTTTCAGTATTAATTATTGCATTCGTCAGTCTTTTTCTTTGCTATTAAGCACCTTCTCCCTCCCTCTTTGTGAAAACATGTAGTAGACATCGTACGCAAAGGTTATTTTAAAAATGCTTCATTAACGTAAAACTCAAAAATAGATTTTAATGTTTGGATAGCATTGTACAGGTAATCTCAATGGATAAAATTAATTTCTATTTTTACTCCCTTTATATTAACTCGTGGCGTCTGCTTGGTTGCTTGCCGGCTTGCCGTCAAAAAAAACTTTGAATGATCAAGAAGATCTATCAAATTTTTTTGGGTTACTTTATTAAAACATATATTTTTCGAACCAGTATTTTCTTCGAGCCCTTTAAGTACAATGTACAACTTATTTTCTACGTTATATAAGGTGTTTAGAAACATAATAAATATACAATTGATAATATTGAGGTAAACAAATTTGAAAATGATTTCAAAACCATAGCGGAGACTTTAAAATTGATGTTCATCTGATAAAAATCTTTTAATAAGCACAAATAATCTTTTAAAATCAATTATTAATTGTGCGGTATAAAAGCAAAGGCAGCATTATCCAAGAAATTTTGAATGCAGACATCGATGATTATTAATTTATAATGTACTCGATTTGCGTTTTTAAAGGAAACATAGCCTATTTTGCTTTTATACCCCTTAATTGTAAAACTGCCACTTTTTGTCAGATATAAATTTTCAAACACATATTTAAACCTCTCAATGTTAATTATATTATAAAATTAAATTTCTATTGAAAATGTTTTGTTTTGTAAAAAAAAAACATTGTTGTACCCACTGAAATTATTAAATACCAAAATGATTGTTTTGCATAGTTGGTCCACCATAAAAGAAACAATCTAGAATTCAATTTTAAAATTTTTACTCCTTCAAAATGCTCCACTTCTCTCGTTGAGATGTTTTATTTGATAAAAAGTTAATGGATAATTTAATATATTCGTAGTTTAGGATACAGATTAATGAATACAAGACAATATTGTGTTAATGAATCGTATTATCAAACATAACAATTTTATTGTCTGTTCGTCTGTCTGTCTGTCCCCGTAACTTCGTACAATGTCGTAATTAAACGGCTGGAGATGGAGCTTGAGCCCCGGGCCAGCAAACTGAGCAAACCCGAAGGCGGCAACGATTGCGGTGCTGCTACCGCCGAGCCTGCGTTACACGCAAAAAATACAGTACATACAGGACTTAGCAAAGACGCAAACCATTTCGTGTTCCGCCCAGCATAGTCGCCAGGGTTTAAAATAGTTCCTTTAACTGCCTGCTTAATAAACTTCAAATATTTTGATAAAAATCGTCGGCTATAAATAAGTAAATACTTATTCTTCAGGAACCGGCACGTAAAAGTACCATCATTTTTGACGGGTTACAGCTAGTTAAAATATAATTTCATAACACGTAATAATAAGTATTATTTTGAATACGGAGAATTTTTAAACACTTTGAAATTCGCCATTGGCGTGAATATTTTACCCAATTTTCGTTTAACATGGCGCACAATTCAACACTGGGCAGTTTTGCTGGCCGGGCAATGCGCTACGTGACATGCACCCTAATTATTCATGGCGCGAGTGCAGGCGCTCCGAAATAATACGAATCAGACGTTTTCAGAATTCGCCATTGCGAGTTACACTGAATTACTACTTACTTACTGAAAAATTATTAAATTACTTATTTTTTGGCCATAGTTTAATAATAAATGTAAGTTGATAGATAATAAACAATATATAAATGGTACAGAGAACTCCACAATGAGTAATACAATTTACACAACCATGTATGTAGCTAGATAAGCCAGACATCCATCTTACTAATTCCTACACCAGTTTCATGGCAGACTTAATGAACATTAATTTGTGGAAATGCTACTTCTGAACATTATTACTTGCGTTTTATTTATTTTTAAATACAAAGAGAGGATCAACTAATGAATGGATGCATATGAAGATAGATGACTTAATTAAGTATTATTTTATTTATTTATTAATAATACACGTCCTGATTTGGACTTTTACATCATATTAAGTACAAAGTAGCATAGCTATCTAATTAAAATGATTTAAATGACTTAGTCGTACTATTTATTTATATTTATATTTTAAGAACACAATTACAGGATTTATCTACAGAGGGATAATCAGTAATTAAAATAAATTATAGAAGCCTCTCTCACAGTGACGAAGCCACTTTATGCGGGTAACATGCATGGAAGTCTGGATATTTTGGAATAAACTGGAAATCGGTAGAAAACGCAACTATATTCGCGAAACTTCTGGAAGTCCAGGACCTCATATGAAGGAACGGGGCATGCGCGGCGAGTCAGTCTTGTTTGACAGTGATAACGCCAGCGATAAACCACGCGAATCAAGTAGCGAGTGCGAATTTCGAAAAAATTACTTCAGTTTGTGGTTGGACATAATTATTAATTTTAATTAAACAACTTTGTATTAACCGCTTAACTAGTAACTCTACTTCTACCGGTTTTGATACCACTGTAACTTCATCAGGACGGACGCAAACTAACTATCCATTACCTATTCAAGCAAACAAATCAATTTTGATAGATAATGGATAGTTAGTTCAATAGGTAAGGGATAGTTAGTTTGCGTCCGTCCTGGTATCGAAACCGGTAGACGTAGTTTTTCCAGTTAAGTGATTAATACAAAATTGTCAAATTAAAATTAATCATTTTTAAGTATTCTATTTCGTCTCCCGCGTGCCTTTGCAATTTTGTGACAATATTTAAAGAAATGTTATTAGGTTGCTAATAACCTGACACTTTATAAACATACTTATTTATATAATATAGACACAAATTCATCTAAAAAAACTAGATTATAGCGATTTATATATTTTTTATTTCGTGATTGGATATTGTAATTTAAAGAAAGTATTTAAAATACCTCTGCATAATATTTCACACGGATGGAACGAAGTAACTCAAATTAAGAAGTTTTAATGGTTTGACTTTTTGTAACATCATGGAAAGTTTGATATTATTTAATAATAATAACCTTAACATAGAAATGGATTATTTTGCGTCGGGTACTCTGATGTATAATATATTATGTATCCATGGGTGGATGGCGAATATGATGGATGTACGAAATGGAACACCTGGTTACTTTGTAACGTGATATGCGGCATTGTGGGATAAACATAGGCATTTCGGGAATTTACCAAGCAATTATATACATAGAACGGTGTAGTATTTGATACCTGTGGTGTGGGGTCAGATATCATGCACAGGAACACTATCACATACACTCATGCATATTTACTTAATCATAGCGTGAAGCACCTTTCAGCTTCAGAGAGCTCTTTAATGTTCTGAAATTACCAACTGCCAAATTATAATGTGTACATGTGTGCAAAATGAATATAAAATACTAATAGCACGGCGGCCAGGAAGTTTATTTATTTATTTAACGCCCTTATATGCTTTTACAAAATATACAAAATATAATTTTAAAAAAATAATATAAGACAGATATACAGTTAAAAATTACAAATACGTATAATAGAATTGTGTAAATTTAGATTGCTGTTAAAAGATTCAAGTACGTATATTAGATTTGTGTCAATTTAGATTGCAGTTAAAAAGATTCAGGTACATCTTTTAGATTTGTGTAAATTAAAAAAAGAAGTTTAAGTAGTAAGAAGAAAAAGAAAAAATTATTATCCATTTTCATTTAGTTGAGACGTAAAGAATTGTATCAACTTTGTCCTATACACATTTATATTATCAGCAAAAATGTCAGCCGCCTCTGCATGTTCATCCCTAATGAGTGTATTCTGAGGATTACAGAGTTTTCTAATGCATTAGTTCTGACATTTCCACTATAATAGAATAATGCACTGTGTCTTGGTGACCTCGATTGGGCATATAAGTTGATCAGACTAACAATCTGGGGGCAATCAATCATGCTATTTATGATCCTATACAGAAATATTAGGTTTTTCACGGTACGTCTCAAAGACAAGTTTAATAGTTGCAAATAACTAAGAAGATATTCATAATTGATATCTTCCAAGCGTATATTTAATTTGTAATTAATAAATCTTAAGAACTATTTTGGATTCAACTCCCGTTGAATGATTAACATAGGTGAGGCGACCAAACGATCGAGTTACATTATTGTAATTGTTATTATTATAAGTTATTGAAGATATTGAAATTTCTAAGAATCATTTACAGCTTGCTGAAAGATAGTTAATGGCCGCTTCGGGGCCAAAATAAGGCGCTACTATGGTCAGTGCTTTCGTTAGACATGTTTTTCAATGTTGAAATTATATGTCATAATTTCAGGATAGAAAAATATTTCATATATCAAGAGAAGTGGTTCACAGCCAAACCCTAAAGGCTACAATACAATAATATTTCGTTGAACATATTTCTTTGCGGTTTTAGATTTAAAACACAAAATGAAACAAAATTCATTAGCAGTAAGATATTATGGACCCTCGCTCCCGCAATCCTAGCCTTGGCCCACTGTGCCACGACTGATTTCAAACATGTGTCAATTTAAGCATATTATCAATGTACAAAAGTACAATTTCGCACGATAGCGCATCTGTTATATTACGAAGTAATATAAGGCAAAAAAATAGAATTATTATAGAAATAACTAACTACCTAATAAGGCAGGCAAGAAGGATAGAACTTCATATTTTTCTGTCTGTCATTTCATGTCACATTCGTATTTTTTAACTTTTTACAGGGCCATCTTCCAATGTTTGCGTTATCTTATCGTGCCCGGTCTTTTGCGGATACCTCTATTGCTATTGTCTTCAACACTCGCTTCATATACTTCCTTTATCACGCTCTCCTCGCTCGTACTTTTCACATGAATCATTTTTTAATTCTTCATTCAATAAAATGAACTGATGTTAAATTTATTTTGGAACTCGAACATACGACGGATTTCCACATTTCGTGTTGCAATGTAGCGCATACCTATTAGGTATCTGAATACTAGATAGTGGCCACACGCTATCCATTTTTCATTCTCTTTTCTACTTCCTTTCAAGAATTGTAGCACCTTGTAGAGAAGAACCTTTTAACCTTATTTCATTTTCTTTTCACATGTAATTCTCAAAGGTCACTCGTAGAGGAAGCGATAATACTGAAACCACAACAAAAATACATTTTTAGTATGTTAAAAGGTTCATATTTTCATACTCTTGAATTCCTTCATTCATCATCATTCTCGGCAATACGACCCTTGGTGGGTCTTGGCCTCCTCAATAATTTTCCTCCACTCATCTCGGTCTAGTGCCAGCTCTCTCCAGTTTCGAAGCTCTAAGGCAGAGATATCTTTGAGGACGTTGTCACTCCATCTTAATTTTGGCCTTCCTAAGCTCCTTCGCTCTATTGGCCTTGAATTCAGCAGGGACTTTGGTGCTTGATGCTCGGACATTCTCTCCACATGACCCAGCCACCGAAGTCTTCCCAGTTTTATAAATTTTATGACGTTTGGCTCCTTAAATAGAGTATAGAGCCCATTGTTGTAACGTCTGCGCCAAAGTCCATTTTCTAGAACCGGTCCGAAGATACGCCTCAAAATTTGAATTCCTTCCATTACCCAAGCTTATTACCCAAGAATTACCCAAGCCTAATCAAATTACAGATGATGTTTCAAAACCAATGAACTATTAATTTCGTCAAATAAATATTTTATCTGTATCATTTTCAAACTAAAGAACTTTTTTCTATGAAAATATAAATACCTTTGTTATTTTATTTTATTCATAAATTTCATGGTGAAATCTTACATTGAAATAATATCCATAAAACGTGATATTTTATTATAATTTCCGTTGTAGACTATTAACTATGCAGCTACCATAATTTATAATAATTATGTGACCTTACTTAATACCGCGCCCAACAATAATATTATTTACATAGAGTTTCATTAAATTTTTCTAGTCTATTAAATCTATAAGGATACATCAAAAAATGTATCGCTGTACCTCTTAAAAAGAGATTTACTCTTAAGTTTGGAGATGAACTTGTACTTTTGTAGAATTACATTTTTTGTTTAGATTATGATGTAAACAATGGATTGCAATGAGCCGGAATAATGTAAAGTTAGAACTATATTGAGTAACAGAATTAATATTGTTTTAAATAGAAACCGGTATTGTGAATGGTACTCACCGCTTACCCAGGACTGTTTTTAGAACAAAAGCATGCTCCCTCGCTCGGGTCGTATAAACCTTTGCAGGGTGGCACGGCCGCAAATAAAAACATTCACAGCCCCCGTCACAAGGAAATTATCTTTATTAACATCATTAACATCATAAAGAAACCGGTACTATTTGCCCCGGATGCCGTGATCCAAGTACACGTCGTAATATCTTGTAACCATTTTTGTCTGGAATGACGCTGCGGCTCAACCACACGTCGCACATAGGAGTATTTGACTGATCTACGCGGCCAAAACTATTTCTTGAATAATTATTAATTTAAATGGATTTTTCTATTGTTTTATTGCGCTTGTAGTTATTTGAGATATGTCGTGACTTTCCTGACTAACTGGCATAACCGACACTTTTGCGATATTTCAGTTAGGAACAGTTTTATTTAGATTTTTTAGGCGTAAAAAAGGAATGCAGCTGGTGCCAAATAGTGTTGTACCACTGCAAGTCAGAATATCTAAATCGGTACGGACCCAGAGCAACCGCCGCCATTATAAATTCTACTTCGAACAGGAGAACTCTGTTAACGAGGGTCCGTTTTCTTTTTGTAATATAGATGTGGAGCCTGAAGCCATACGAAGTTTTAATTATGTTTATTATTGTACAATTCTAATTTCTTGAAATTATTAGGGACCCTTTCTTCTTCCACGGTTTCGACGAGTAGGATGCGGAAATTTTTACGTGATGCCTGGACACGACGAGTTGTGAGCGGACGCTATATTGAACCTGGACCTCAAGCTCAGGAGAAGCAGGGTCAAACAAGGAGAAACAAGAGCCTTCATCCCTCATCGTGATACACCCGGAAGAATATTTGGGATTCCGTCAGCGGCGAAGCGGGTACATATCGGATGGATTTCTCCCAGGGTAAAAGTCCAGCCATCGTGGCGTCCCATCGCATTTACACTTATCATTCTCCCCGGAAAGCTATATATGGCCTCTTCGGCATACGGACGCACAGCATTCTGCCATGCCATGTAAGATTTCAGTTTTGTTCCAAGATACGAGAAAATAACCCCCACTGTATTTTCCCTTCAAACATTTAATCTTTTGCTAATAAAACTAGCTTTCTAAATTCCGTGTAAAATAAAGTAAAATGCTTATGTACGAGCAATTGTACTCGGATGCGAAGATTTCCCAAGACACCCGAGACTCGAACTGTATAGAATACGCAAGAATAAATCTCATTCAAAGATTGTCCATGCTTGAGATGAATTAAAATTATTTCCATACATTATAACACAATACAGTAAATTTTTTAAAAATTGGACAAAAAAATCCTCGGTTATAATTTTCATACAAGTAAATCATTCTCGACTACAAAATTATAAAAACAACTTTTTTCGTTCCTTGGAAAACTTTTTCGGAAAGTATTTATTCCTATGGAATGGAGAAGATTTTTTTTTTAATGTTTTTAATATCTTCTTCTTCTTCTGTTGCCTTCATCTCTCCATTGCTGGATATAGGCCTCTTTCATACCCTTCCATACTTTCTTGTTATTTGCTACTTCCATTGCTAAGCCATTCCTTTTCCCTCACAGAGGATATGTCGTCGGCCCATCTCTTTTGAGGTCTTCCGACGCCTCTTTTATTTTCCCAAGGACTCCATTTCAGAAATCTGGGAGTCCATCTTGTAGCATTTTGCCTTCAAACATGTCCTGCCTATTGCCATGTTAGCTTCGCTACACGATACATGATATCCACTACTCTAGTTTTGCACCTAATTTTATCATTTCTAATCTTTTAGGCTTATGTCAAGCATTGATCTCTCCATCGATCGTTGTGTGCATTTCAGATTTTCTACACTTTTCTTTGTAAGTACCATCGTTTCCACTTCATACGTTATCACTGGCAGTATTCACGATTCAATTTTTTTTAAGCTAATTGAGATTTGTCATTGAAAATGTTGGCCAAAAGCAGCCCAGCTCATTCCTATTCATCTTATGCTATTTGGTTTTTTTGTCCATTTTTATCTTGTGTCCTAGATATACATATTCATCTATTATTTCAATATTATTGTTATTGATTGTGATGATTTTGTTTTTTGGACTCAAAATTTTTGTTTTATTTATATTTATATTAAGACCAACCTTGCTCGAAGCCTCGAAATCTTCGTCGGAGCCTGTAACCGCAAAGAGGTGCATCCTCAGGTGGCAGACAGGGGAAAGCTCACCGGATATGGAGGCTAGGAGGGAAATAAAATACCTCTCGCAGACCAAAGGCAGTAGCGTCTGACCCATAATGGGCGGCTACTCACCAACCCGTCTGGCAAGCGTGGTGTTTTAATGCCAAACCCCTTCCAAATGGAATGAACCCGAATTACAAAACAAAACTACCCCAGGTGAGTAGAACACGACGTTCGGAATCTCACATCGTCCCAACGGTCTGCCCCAAGAATTTTGGGGGGGGGGCAAAAAAATTCGGTCACATCAGTAATTATAGATTGATGAATTTTTTGGAACTAAATTCAACAATGTATTTTGCAAAGCTAAATGCTAAAGCGGGAAATAAACAACAAAGGCGACCCTGAACGTGAATTTAGTTTCTAGTTTTTCTCTGCTGTTGCTAGCTGGTGGCGACCTAGGCTCCTCGCCACATAGATGAGAAAACTACGTTGCAAATTATAAAAAAAATATTTATTCTTAAATTGCTTTTTTGTGGAATTGTGTTATATGTGCTTATTTCAAATTTTGCATAAATATTTTCTTTAATTATTTTGATAATACTTTTTAAAAGAATAAAATTGATTAATTTTTATTTATAATATCGGTTATAATAATTATGTGTAGTTATTAAAGAGTTGAGGTTGTTACTACGGTTGTTAGACATATTTAATGTAACTAGTTGCGGATATTTTATACGAACCGTATATTTTTCCGAGAAACGATTCTCGACGTTTCGTTGAATTCTTATTCAACGTCCTCAGGAGGATTACTGTTTTCGAGGGCGTAAATTATATGCACTTTGTTCTGGAGTGTTCACTTCTTCTACAATAGAGGTCGCCAGTGTGCCATGTGTACTAGTTACGTCGGCGGACTTTACTGCGACGTTTCTCAAGGGTTGAATCAATGTCGTAAGAACAGGGCGTCAAGTACTTGATAGTTTGTAACTATCATCTCTATTGAAATTGGGATGTTTGTATATTTCAATGGACTCCCTCACTAATCTGGGTGTAAGGTGCGGTTCTGTTGATAATATTTTTGTATTGTCAAATCTGATGAAGTGACAGAGATTCCCTTTGGATGCATGTTCGCAGATTGCCGATATATTGGAGTTGTTGTTTTTAATTGCTCCAATATGTTCCTTCAATCGTGTAGCGATATTGCGTTCTACATAGGACAAACCAAACGAACCGAAGAAGTGACCGAAACTGCATTCGTTCAAGGGTCAATGAAAGTGCCATATTCCGGTTGGCTAGATCTTATTCTAATCCTAATTAAACTGTTTCCTATCCTGTCGGTTGCGCCTCTTTTATTCATATCAAACTTTTATGATTACAGTCCACTCAGGGATGCAATTCCCCCTTTTTATTTTTTATTATATCACACACACGGCACATCATCCAGCATTTATTTGGTAGATTCTTCGTTGAAAGAAAATAAAAACAAATAAAATAATTCAATTAGATAGATATTCACAAAAAAAACTATCTACTGATTTTTTTTTCTATAAATGGGTATAATCAATTTTGATTTCTATTTTACTTTCTATAAATAAAAAAAATGAAACTTTTTATTGCCAGCGGCAGTTATATCAAGTTCACCTTAATAACCATTTAAGATCATTAAGAATTATATTTATAGTCTTGTGTAAATGATACATCGATTATTTAATTTTTACAAATACATATCACATTATGCAACGAATCTCAAGAAACTTTGAGTAATACAAGCCAGGTGATGAACCGAATATTTTTACGATATGTCCTGATAATTCCTCTAATTAGTCTAATTGATTAATCTATGTTATTTGTTTTCAGTATCATAGAATTATGTACTAAAATTAATCTTCACCATTAAATGTGTTTCAATCAATATATTATAGATGTCTCACAGAGACGAAATTATATTTTTATGGGAAAGTGGAAGTCTCTGTATGTTTATAGGGCTTACGACCTATCATATGGTTGGCTTAAGTGATCACTTTACACAATGTAATGTTCACCATTTTCACCCATGTGTTTCTATTATAAACATATATTTTTAATGAAAACAGCATTTTGAGTATCTTAAATACCGTAAAATCTAAACCTTATATCTTAACGTAAACCTGAGCGACTGACAATTAAAATATAGTTCTATTTAGAAATTAGAACGCATATTTATTTAGTGCAAAATATTTTCTGTTTTTATTTTGAGTATAAACATGAATAAATTGTTTATTCATAACCCAAGAATTTCAACTATTTAAACCATTTATTAAAGATTCATTTAATATGATAAGATTAAACTTTGCAAAAGTTTGCAGACATTTCAATGTAACGTGAAGTGTATTTTCAAACTGTAATGTACTTAAGACATGTATTTAACTTGCACGTTGCTTAATTAAATACTGAAGAATAATTAAGAAATAGTTGAACTCTGAATAACTTTAGGTTAAATTGTTTTTACTTAAGATTCGAGAAAAAAAAATCAATTTTCCTTGTATGTCAATAAAATTTCAATTCACGTTAAGCAAAGTATGAAATTTTTTCTTAACATCAAACATTTTAAACGACTAAAACATTATTTTTGTAAATCTTCATCACTTCACACATCACATAAATTGCATGCAGCGTTGCACGAATTCCAATCACCAAATTAGTCGCAGATCTAATAATTTCCCATTACTTCATCCGAATCCAGAACGCCTTTCAATCTTCGTAGGTGGGTAGGTATCAATCTCAATCAAGAGTCAATATTTAGATGATTTATAGGTTAAGGTAAGCCTTTGAAGCGTTATTTTGTACTGAAAATAACGCTATAAAGGTGTGCCTTAACCGTAAGTAAGTATTGATTCTGAATTCGGCCCCTAGTCTCTGATTACGTCGCAATATAAATACACGCAATCCAACAGTGGTCCATCGTTTTTGATAGAAATCACACTTTTCGGGGAATGATTCAGGACCATAGAGAAATCACACCTTATCGATTAACATTTCATAACTACATATAAATCACCATTTTTGGACACAACGATTCAAGATTATGTAGAAATGTCACTTTATAAAACTTCAATTGACTGACTAATTCTGTATTAATTTACATGTTTACAAATACATATAGCAATTTTTTTTTCTTACAGACATTCAGATACATGTCTTAGTTATTTGGCAATATTCAACAATAAAAAAAAATGTATAAAACTCTTATAACACACACATGTGTTATTTTGTAATGTAACTATATATGGATTTCTTAAATATTTATTTTTATTTTAAAAAATATATATATTGCCCAGTCTTTATTTCTCTCCCTCGGTTGAGATATTCAAAACCTAAAAGAAATCAAAATTGAAACTGAAACCGGATAAAACCTTACCGCGAATATACGCATTAAACTTTGATTAATTTTTAATTGGTTTTAGACGAGCTCAAGAAAAGCCCTCCCAACATTTGAACAATTCAAAGAAATTTTGTAAAGAGAAGATGAAATAAAGATTCTAACATTTCTTGTTCCATTCTTATCTCCTCCCCGCTTATTTTATTTACCCACCCTTATAAAGGTGGATTGACTTCATTTTAAATGGGCTACGTTCACTTAGTAAAAGCAAAACATAACAATTGTTGGGAATACCAGAGTACTTATTAGACGTTCTGCTATGTGGAAAGTCTCTCATGAATCTATAATAATGCTTTGATATATTAAATAAATAATTAAATTCAGTAATGCCAAGCGGATCGGTATCAAACTCTTCGTCTACTATTTTTTTCAACTGCAAAACAATCTAACTCAAAAGACTTTTGCGCCCATGAATTGGCTGAAAGTACAATATAATAATTGATTAAAAACAGTTAAATAAAAAATAACATAATTGACGCGCTCACAAAAGTAATCAGACACACAAATAAAAAGAAAAAGCTGGATAGAAAAATATATAGTAAGTTCCTTATATCTCTGATTTATTAACAAGACAAGCGATTTGTTTGTTTGAAGACCAAAGACTTGAAAGTTTTCAACTAATCTCTTTTTAAAATGGTGAAAAATTACGAAACTAATAACACTCTGTGAGAAAGAAGATCTCCAACCTAATTTTAAACCAAGTTTTATAGTACCGATCTCCCCTATCTAGCTAGTCTTGAATGATTAATTTTACAACAAGCCGTTAGCCTGAATACATTTTTCATAACCCTGAGAAAGAGAGAATTAAAATTTAGGTAGAAATCAAACATAATAATTTAATTGTCTGTCTGTCCCCGTAACTTCGTGTAACGTCCGTAATTTCGTTCAAATTCACGGCTAAAAAAACGGCCGAAGATGGGGCTTGAACCCTCAGCCACCAAACCCGAACCGGCCCTTAAACGCATGTCGCTACGGCCGCCTCTCCGTGAAGCGCCCGAAAGACACTATAAATATATATTAAGGCTTACCAAAAACGCAAACCAATGTTCCGTCATTTTTGACGGGTTGCAGCTAGTTCGGTAATATTTTACAAGGAGGTGACAAATTATTTATATTGGAACTTATTAGTCTACTTCCACAGAGCTCCTCCTCCGGACTGAGATGCAGCTTTCCCAGGTACACGTTTGCTCGAGACAGATTAATAAAAGATCATGTACTTATTTACAAATTAAGTGTGAACTATGTAGCATATGAATTTCTTAATGCGATAAAGCATTTGTCAAAACATCAAATCTCAAAAAAAGCAGTCATAAAAAAAGTGTTTTTTTTATTTGCTCTTTTTTTTATAAGAAAAGGTTTTTCCAAATCGGATACGCTGCATTGTAGATATTTCATTTCTTAATTAGTAGATCTTGTTTTCTATCTCAAATAAACATGTACCAGGAGAGGCTGCATCTCAGTCACGAAGGAGGAGCTCCACGGAAAGCTCTGAAAAATAATAATTTGATAAGTACCTACCTTAAAAAGTGCCAATAAAAAATTAGAATAATAAATCACCCCTTTTTAAAAAAATTTCAAATTTCTACCTGAAGTTTACCCTTCCAGGGCAGTGTAACCTCTTAAACCGAATTTTTAACATTTTTAAAAACACAGTTATGCGAAAAAAATCTTTTCATAAGCCAAATTCACGATATTTGCTTACACCGAGGACTGTCGCGTGCCACGTAATCGACTTAGTTTGCCTAGGAACCCGCGCAGTTTATTCTTTTAATTGTCATAAAATATGTTAACATCGTACTGTAAAGTCACACATAACATACAATCAAGGTCATTAACGACCCGTTGATTATTTACACTTGGCAAAGGTGACCTCCTAAAAGTAATTGTCAGCTTATAAAGAACACAGATAAATGCTATACCAAAAATTCAAATATCATGCAACGGTTCTATCATTACACTGGCGGGGTGGGAACAAGAAGTAGATTATTTCTGCTAGATGAGAGTCGCTCTCTGAGTGAAACTAACGTCATTTCCGTGACTCATTTACGGTATGGCAAATTGGGGTAACTCCGCCAAATATATTTTACGTCGCAACTTGCATGATGACGATAACAACAATTCGCATGATATTCCAAATATCTAGACTCTTGAGGTTATAAAGGGCTTCTTTTAGAGGCGAAAAACTTTAAATAAAACGCAAGAAAATGTTTTCAATGTTCATGAAATTGGCTTTGTTTTACAGATAATTGTATGGCATTAATATTTGAATATGTTTCAAGCATGTAGAAAAATATTATTTTATTGATATGGCAGTTTTTTTCTAGTACAACATCAAAATTCACTAAACTAAGTTTTGCACCGCACATCCCACTTTTTTCAAGGATAGCAGTCTTTTTAGAAATACTAATAAATAACATACATTTCCAAACACATCACCCCTACTTTCCATATTCCCATTAACGATAGAAATAACTCCTGACGGTTAGGGAATATTAAACAATGAAAAATACTAATGGATATAATGAATCAAAATTTATTGAGGTAGTCTGGGCATACAGTGCAAGTAGATGACTGGATAGTCATCTACTTCTTGCGTTTAAATAATTAAAAAATTATTAAAAAATTTAATGCGAACATTGTTTTTATTAGCGGCTTTGCAATACAATGGACCCTTTGTATCCCCACACAAACTGATTATTAACTAAACTCTTAACCCGAGCAACGCCGGATACGAACAGCTAGTGTATTTATAAAAGTCAGTCAAAACTGGAAAATTTATTTTTTATCTCGGTCTATCTTGCGCGTCAGTTTTAAAGATTCAAGACAGAAATATTTTTTATTTTGTGCAGATTAATTGATATAACAACGTCTGGGAAACTTGTATAGGAAGTCAATATCGTAAATTAGTTACATATACACATACACAACATTTGTTGAGATCTGAGATCTAAATCAGGTTAATATTTAATAAGTTAATACTATAATCTAAGAACGGTTTAATTTAAGCAAAGTGCCGTTATTAACAGCAACCCTACGAAATTTTTTTTGGATCACAATTTTAGGACTGGTCTGCACCAAGCACTCGATCTCTCCACTCCTCTCTGCCAGCCGCCAGCCTCTTCATTTCTTAGTAGGCGCTACAGCGCACATCTCCGATAACCTGGTCTATGTAGCTTGATCTCGGGCGACCGCTACGATTATTGCCTTCAATATTTCCCTCAACGATGATAAAGAGCAGACCTGGGTACCTTATGTTATGGCCTATACATTTCGCTCGTTTTTGAGCAATTCTGTTCAGGAGCCGCCTCTTTTCACTCACTACTGACACGATTATTCTCATTAAAATTCTTTAAAGCTGAAATAAAAAATAATTTGAAAATATTTTTAAGCGGAATATGAAAACTTTAAAGACCTTTGGTTAATCTACGTTAAAAATAAAAATGTAATATGCTTCCCGATCCGTACAGGGCAAACCTTCTTTATTTTGAATCTCTTGAACTCGTCAGATAGATTGGTTTTCCACATTTCTCTTTTTCTTTCTTTATTCTATGCTTATAGGATTCCGGCAAAGCCTGTTAGCTGGAAGACTGGAAGATGTTTTTGAATAAAAATATCGTTTTATTGTACATTATTTGATCAAACCACGTCGTGAGTCGGCCAGCTGCGGCCTTTTGAGAAAATCCGAAATAATCTCCATTAAAAAAAAATAGCTACTTTCTTTCATCTTTCTCCTGATAAAATATTAGATTCCCTTTGTCCCCGTAATGCGATTGATTTACTGTCAGGTAATCCATTTAAAGCTAATATAGTATGTAATATATGTAATATATGTAATATATGTAATATAGTATATATATGTTAGTTCTAACTACTTTGGGGGTAACCCGCGTCAAATTCTGGTCGTCAGGACCAGTCGTCTGCCGACGTTTCGAACAGATCTCACTGTTCATCTTCAGGGCGCCTTGTCGATGAGCTGCTTCTCCAAAAAGCGTACAACCGTTTGGGTCCGGAGCTCACCGTCAAGTGAAAGTTTGAAAAATTCTGCGTCAGGTGTTTGTGGAGGAGTGGGTTTCTCCAGCGACGCCGTTAATGTGTTGCTCGGCTTCTAGTAATCCGTATATTTACTTTATTATCGTCATTATACAATATTGAGAAGGTTGGATTTTCTAATTGCTTCGGTGTTTTCATCGTGATTTCTGGTTTATTATTATTAATATTATTTGTATTAGAAATTTGAAATTTGATTATTATTATTAAGAATGTTACTCCATGTA